>DWTR01000115.1:0-13197 GCA_018244935.1 Ardaris minthe | reverse complement strand
ACATTTTTAAGAGGTGCGCGCTGGGGTTTGAACCCGGTCTCCCGGAGTGAGAGGTCGAATTTCAAACCACTAGGCTAACCACGTAAAGCTTCAGACAAGTCCAGACAAACAATAGTCCATTGTTTTCCATATAAACTCAATCCTAAGGCAATGAATTTAAACATTGAGAGAACAAATTAGTTTAAGTTAGTTTAGTTAAGCCTCGGCACAGCAATTGTGATGCTTTCAAAAGGATTGTTAATAAAAAAAATTAAGCACTTTGAAATTCTACAGTACGTAATGCCTAAATTAAAGGTAAAATCTAAAATATTCCTGAAAAAATAACAATAACTATTAATAACAATTAAATGAAGTTATCATCAACTAATCGTCTTATGTTCTTGAACAATCGTATTTTGAAAAATTTAACAGAGTCACTACCAAAACCGGTTAATATTTGAGGATATAAATATCATCAAAATTTTAGGTATCATCAACTACTGTTTCTCAAAACATACTAGGAAGTTATCTGCCGCACGCCGCCGCTGTGCAGCAGCATAGGTGGTGCGAGAAGGTGTGCTCTGCGAACCATAACCCGTATGATCAGTGTGGGGATTGGGGGAAACCCACTTATGAAAGGCCACTTTCAAGCAGTGGACTGATACGGGTAGATGATTACTAAAAATATTACTTGTTAATAGGATACAGATATTTGACGTTCGATGCTCTCTGCCTGCCCCGTGGGGGTCCTAGCGTGAAGATATGCATGTTTGTATTAGTTAAAGGTTTTACAATTTCGATGTTTTTCAATGTTGAATGTAGAATGGTCTGAGCTAATTTTGAAAACCAGTTAGCGCTGCACTACTGACTCTCAGATCCAGATAGTATAATCTCAAAATAAACACTGGGAAGTGGCGTCGCTGCAGAGCACAGCTCGCCTAATATTTACTTAAATGCTATTCAAAGTTTTCCAAGTCGATTAAGCAGATCTAGTTCAAGCTGTTCTAGTTAAATTGAATTGAATTCTAGTTTTCGTAATGAATTACGTGCATATGAATAATGGTTGGATTCGAAAAACACTGAAATTTCGCTTTTATTCTGACTATGTAGGTCGCAGGAGTTTTACATAAACATTGGCAGCGATGTTTTTGTGACAGATGACTAGCGATATCGAGATACGTAGGTACGGTTTAATGTAAAAATAAAAAAACATTGAAATATACATTAAGAAATGTAAAACGCCGAATGTTATTTTTAAGCCTCTTTCGAGATTTGTGAAACAGGTTGATAAAATGGCTAACGGTAATCTCTTCTGGCATACACATAAGCATCACAACAACACAGCTTATACATATACATGGTCGATGCGATCCGATCACACCATTCACCGATCCCACCAATCACACCAATCACAAGCCATAACTTCGGCCTTACCCGTTCAACAATATCTCAGAAATTTTTCAATAAATCATATCGTTCATTTATTATAAATAGAATAATATGTACTTTACTAATTTTAATCCAAAGTGAACTATTGGCGTTAACAATAACATGTACTTCATAGGTGTTTCGGATTAATCGGTGGAGTACAGGCCTCAGGCGATCAGGTATTATACTAGTTTTGTCCCCAGCTATTGTGTCTACAAAAAGAACATTGATTGTAGCCTGTATCGACTTCGCATGAAGAGAATACACTGCCTTATCCTGCATATGCTTAGTATTTTGTACGTAAGAAACCGTTGTATGAGTAGCAAATGTCTACAACCAAAATAAATACAAGTAATCTGGGAGCAGGGGATGAAGATAACAAAGGATTGCAATAAGGGCGCCGAGCAAATAGTATCCAGTGTCTACTTTAGGGCCACTGGGCTTAGGGCTGACGCTAACAACAGCCGACTCGTTTAAATATTTAAAACATTTGAAGTACTAAATTTCATTCAACCAATTTACGTAATTAGTCTAATTTGATGTAATACACATCAAAAAACAGATGGTGAAGAGAAATTAAACGCTTGCCAGTTGTAATCTTTTTAATAAATGTGATCGTACAGTACACAAAAATAATGGATTTGAGATAAATAAGAAATGAAAACCAAACAAGATAAGAAGAAGAAATGAAAAACACCCAAAAGTGTTTAACCCAACGCTTGACTCCCACTGGAAATTCTAGGAATTTCAACGAACATTATTATACGGAAAATATTTAATATAATACGAAAACCAAGTGAAAAATAAGGGTTTATGGCGTGCCGAAAGTTATATATAGTATAGTTAAAATAAGAGGGTAGTTCAGCCCTATATCAACAGCGCGTGCCGGCACTACCCGCAGCCGGAACCGTGAGTGATGGTGTTTATTCTCAGTTTCATCTTAACTGGACCCCACACCAGGAAATACGTCAGGATTTGTCCTGGTAATATTTACTTATACTATCGGAGGGCATAGGGCCTGTATACATAAGTTTCAGATACACAGCTTGTAGATGCAACGGATTCGGATGCGTATGTTGTATCTGTGTTTGGTGAAAGTAGCGGAGTCACTCGACCTATTGTCAGGTTGAGTTCTTTTTAAGATCGTTGAAGTACACGATATAATTGCATTGTTATTATCCAAACAGTTCTTCGATACGCGAAGATACTACTATCGCCGAAGTAGCATATATACCTAATGCAACATGTGCGATTATACAAGAGATTATGAAAAATGGCTGCGGCGGGAGGTCCTGGGTTCAAATCCCGTGTTGGGCATTACTGGAATTTTCTAACTTGGATTTCTCTAGCAGTGGCTCCTCTGCCTACCTCGTCGGAGATCACAAGCGTGATGTTTCGTTTTTTTATACGTGGAACAACCTTTTCTGCAATAAACACATTGTTGTATGTTAAATGACACGCCCTGATAGAATTTTACAACAATTGCAAAATTGTCATATATTTATTTATTAATACAGAGTTGATAACGTCAGTTGACCTGAAAAATTACGTGATAGAGTTTACATAAATGAAAATTTTCGGGCGTAATTAAACATTGCTAATTAAAATTTGATCCACTGTTACAAGCAAATATGTTACTGAAACACGTTAATTGGAACTTTGTTAAGCGATGGTATGTCATTAAGAAGTAATTTTACTGATTAATATTAACTAGGCGACAATATGTATAGAGCTGTATAGAGCTGTATAGTATGTAAAGGCATTCTCATTTAAACGTCCTTTGAGGTGCGTAGGTGGAACAACATTTGCGCTCAACGCACGTGCTCCGTCGTCTAGATGGCAGCACTGTCACCTAGACGGAAACTATCGTCTACCATAGGGTGTCGCTGACATGGATTGTTTTCTTTTGATGAATTACCGAACGCTTGACAGTCACAAATATCGCTGTCGTCAATGGATATTGAAAACCACCTTCAAAATGGACTGTCTGAGTAGTACTGATTTGTTACTGGTAGTGTTGATATTACAAAATAGTTTGTATAAACTGTAATCATTAATAAGTACATATTTGAATGAGTACAGTTACGTCATACTTCCTCCCTGTCCTATTGGAAATATCTTTAAAACAGTGTACTATTCTTCCTCCATTACCTTTTGTACGCAAAATATATCTTTCCATACAGCAATCAACCTTCAGACCGAAACGCAAAGTGCTTAAAAATTGGTTTGCAGTAGAAGCGAGTGTAGCTGCCGTACTGCCGTGGGCGAAACGTGTAGATATTCCACTATAGGACCCCGAACACGTATCCCAAACCCTTCTTAGGGCGCTACGCTCGCCCGCTTAAAAAACCCTCCTTGAGCGCGTTTTAATGTTGTGAAAAACACGAATAATACGAAATTTCGATTAGGGGAAATACTTAGCTAGGGGTAATTTTGTTGGGAAGAAATGCTTGCCTGAGGTAAGTTTAAATTTACTTCTCCTTGTAAAAGGTATGATCTGTAATCATACACGAACAAGACTGCAGTAATAAAAATAGTGCAAAGTATCAATTAATTTGTTAAGTAATTGGTGACCAAGTACTAATTAATAATATTATTCCAAGAATAATAGCGTACGCTAGTTAATTTAGAACAAGTATTGGGTATGTTTGGGGAGAATATTGGTCCGCTTCAAATTTTGACGTGGATAAGTTGCTACTCCTTTAGGACTGGGGTGTTCGCCTCTAGTAAACACATACAAACATATGTACGTACTGGAACCTTTCCCCTTCAGACCTTAACACAAATCGTTCTAATTACAATTGCTTTGCGGTAGAATTAGATGTAACGATGGTAATGCCCTGGTAGTGTACATGTACGACCACTTAGCGAATACTGTTCAGTTTAAATTTTTAATAAAAAAACCTACTGCAAGCCTTAAGTATTTCTTAAGTCGATACTCGGGGTTCCGCATAGAATTCTTGCTGCAAATTTCGAGCACAAACCCCGATTAAGGTCAGCTCGACGTTCATTATCGTATCCGTGTGATATCGGAATCTTCCTATTGCTGCTATGCTAAGCTATTCGCTTGTCAGAGTTTAGAATTGTATTTTATCCTGTATTATATAATAATGGCTTTACACCGTTGACCTACTTCGCAGGAGCACTGCAGACTCACGCTCCACGTCGGCGTTTTTTTCTCGCATCCGTTGTCGGGATGAAGGATAACCCGAAAATATATCGTCTATATATCATGTGCTTTACTTCACACGTTCTCATGCTTCGATGTTCCGATGTTGAAGGCTTGTTAAAAATGAAAATAGAATTATGTGCAGATCGTGTTTTGAAAGGGTATGAATATAAGAAGGCCGAATTTGAATGAATATTCATTTAATGAAGATTCTGTGTAACATTTTTTTCGTTTTGTTTTGTGTTGGGTCAAATGGAATGTGAAAATTATCGTACATTTTGATGACTCTTTTTGCGTAAAATTTAATCACCTTTTTGTAAAGAATTTAATCAACATTTGCGAACGAAGACGGAAAGTATTTTTAAAGGAAAAAAGAAAAATGGAGCTCTTAGTGTAATAATTGTAGAAAAGTCTATCGCTTCAAACCTGCGTTTCTTTGAATGGGACGACGCGAGAATAAAAGCTTTGCCCATTTCGCTTGCCCACATCCGTAGGCATAAATGACGGCCCGAAATATAACGTTCACGTACCTATATCAAGGGATTATCTTGAAGCCTTCTCGTGTATTCGTTGTTTCTCTTAAAGGTCCATTATTTAAAAGGGTCTCTATATTTGTCTCACAACATGTAGAATTCGGCCCACAAAGCCTTTGTTGTCACAGTGTAAGGAAATTGGAAAGCGTATATTTTCTAATCTTATTGAAAGATAGTTTAGAAAAAACGTAAATTTACGCCTGCAATCCCCGAAGAGGTAGGCAGCGGAATGTAGTACATTCCCACGTTCCACTAGTTACGTTTATGTTTCACTACGAAATGGGTGGTGAGCCTATTGCCTTACACCAGGCACATTTCCAGACTCCGCGCCACTACTAGAAAGTCTAAATTACAAAAATCTGATAGTGCCCGACACGGGATTTGAATCCAGGACCTCCCAATCGGCAATCGCGCTTGCAACCAACACCACCATTGAGGCAATATAGATTTAGAAAAAATATCTTTAATTTAAAAAGCGAAAATGTTAAGAAATAAAAATCCAATAGTTTATGTACCTACCGAAAACACTCTTAAGTAATTGGTTTCTATAAGCTAGGTAGGTGCATTTCATTTGCGAAAAATAAGCATTTCATTTAATGTCGTTTACAATATCATAGCAAAACGCACATTTTAGTAAGAATTTGTTAGTATATATATTTAAGTAAATATATCAAATATAGACATTATGTCTAAGTACTGGTACATCTGTACAGTTAAACTTACAAAATTATTGTCATAACATAAACAAAAATTTAAACGAAATTAACCGACTTTAAAGAAATTGATTTCCAAACAAAAAATTATCTAAAAAGTAAAAAATAAATGGGTAGATTTTTTTTTTGTTAATATGTTGTATAATATGATTATTTTTGAAGTCGGTGTAAACCAATAGCAATACTTAAGGGCACAAGTGATGCTATGTTACATGCTATTTCGTATCGTGTACATTTTTGTTCAGTGGACAGTAAGTGTAACGGAACGAACGCGTCGCACGAACCGTTGGTAAAGCCGGACAAAAGTTGGTCCGCGTAGCAGCAGTTGGGGCGCAGTGACAGTGGCAAAGTTAAAATGGGTTCCAACTATTGCCCCACTTCTGGTACAGTAACACGTCCGTTAATGTACGGACGGGGCGTGAAAGTCCATTCGAAGACATTAGTTCTTTCAAAAGAACTGTAGCGGAATGGCGGTACAGATTTGATAAATTTAAACCCCTTGTTTACGTTACGTTACGTTACGTTAAAGCCTTTGTTTACGTTTTAACGTAAACGTAACATCACGCCTGTAATCCAGGAAGAGGTAGGCAGAGGAATGCAGTACACTCCCACGTTTGACCAGTTACCTTCACGTTCCACTGTGGAATAGGTGGTGAGCCTATTCCCATACACCGGGCACATATCCAGAATCCGAGCCACTACTAGAAGATCTAAATTAGAAAAATTCAATAGTGCCCGACCCGGGAATTGAACCCTGGTCCACCAGACCGGCAGTCGCGCTTGCTACCAACACGACCAACGAGGCAGTCATACGCTTTTGCTATGAATTAGCCTAGCAACGTCAATAAAACGTATAATATTTTTGTGTCTCTTCTTGTTGTTTATTGTTTGCGGTGGTTGGTCTTCTGGTACTCTTACTCTTTAACCTATCTTCTATTATTTATTGCTGTTTTAAACAGCTGCTTCACTTAGTGAAGGGATAACTGGGAAGTTATTGATAAAAATATTTTGTAACGTCGGTTTGAATTTACATATACACAGTGTTGATGCATATTTGAATTTCTATGTTTATAACTTATACCTTATTAAGTTTCATATAGTACGTCCCCTTATTTTCATTAGCTTCTCTCTCATAAGTAATTTTAATATTCAATTCAATTCAATAGACTATCGATTCATTGCCAAAATCAACGGCCTGTGTTAGACTGCTGCACACTAGCTTCCTATAAAGGAATTTTTCTCGTAATCCCCACGCTCGGCATGCGAATTGGAAAACATGTATCGAACTTCGTGTAGTAGAAAATTTGCCAATATTAATTTCCCTTCCTAATTCCACTCGGTCTATAAAGTTGCTAAGGCTATTTTTGCGGCGTACGTCACCGCTCCTTGTTGTCACTAAAGTCCCACTGAAGTAATTGAGCGAGCGCGGTGGCGCGGCAGTCTGGAACCTACAATCTTCGCCCAAAACTTCGGTTGCACAACGCTTGGCTGGGCGCCAACGGCACACTACCCTGTTGCCAGTTCGCGCGTTTAGGTCACCTTGTTTTAATAAAACTTGTGGCACCCCGCGCCCACAATTAGATAAGTTTTGTGTTCGTTCCTCCGTTACTATTCAATAAAATTTGCTACTACTATTTGGTGTTCTGTGCCTACGCCATTAGGAACGTGCTGTGATATATTAATTATAAAATGTTTTCGATATAGGCACAGAGTCATAATATACTCGTAAATTCAAAATTCAGCCTGTTCGTCTTTTCTTGAAGTTACTTTCTAAAAGCTTTAAGAAAATGCTTAATCTAATCTTAACGAACCAAAAACGGGATTTATATTTAAAAAAACTTAGTATCAAATTATTTAAACATAAATACATCGTTTTCTTTGCCTAGTATGTTAAAAATTGGTTATATTATCGAAAACAATATTTTAGAAATGTTGGTACATACATACATATCTTCACGCCAGGTCCCTTACAAGGTAGGCAGAGAGCACTGAAATGTTGGTGTTGCCATCTATTCAATAACAATGGTACCTCTGTAGACAATATATATTTCAGTGGGGATGTTAATTCTGTATAAACCAAGGATCACATGTTACTGAGCAATTGAAGTCTACATTGTCGTATAGATAATAATATATGACACAAATATATTGTTAAGCAAAGTATTATTATAAATCACGTACTTAATATTAAATTAGGAAACAAGGTATTGCATTGCTGCATACATTATATTAAATTACAAAATAGTATCGTAATGCTACGTGAGGTCGCACACAGAAAACCAATTGAAACGCCAACACCCACAAGAATTACAGTCCCCGAAGTCCACAGTCCAATAGATGTCAGTGGCGGCGCTCGTGTAATTGTGCATAAATGTTTGAATATGTTTGAGTTACACAATGGTTGGCGGGCGGCCAAGCGTTACGCGGGCCCTATTTGCCAGTCCACGTGTTACGTAGGTAGTTACTGAGTACCTGGCATTTATTAATATGTTTGTTTTTACAGTGAGTCCATTATCCGTTATGATTACCTGAATTTAAAACGAATATACCTTACCATTTTTTAAATATTGATTTATTTTAAATATTGATTTATTTTAAATATTGATTTATTTTTATAAAAACGATAATTATGAAAAGAAAACTTAATATAAAATGCTCCTATGAGGAATGCTTTCCAGAACACTATTAGCATTACCACACTGAATTGTGAGGCAAAGCCTCTGTGCGATATAGTTGCCAGCCTTTAGCTACCCAGAGCCGAGAACAAGCTTGCTCGACATTTCTGACATAGACTTCTTCATGTCAGAAGACCACGGTCCCATTGTCTCCACCGCTGGCGTCGTGAATATGTAATTTTCTATCGAATTACTATATTTACGACGATTGATACTTTGATGCAGCGGCTCCAACATACTTTGAAGTGTTGCTGACGTGCATTGGAGCCTACGTATCGACATACGTCCCGTCCCATACCATATATAATAAGGAGTTTATCTAATTTGACGTAAACTTAACTGGTGAAACCTGGGAGTGTACTATTACACTTCCTGCCTACCTCTTCTCGGATTATGGGCGTGTTGTTACATTTTTTGTTATCTAATCTGACATTCTTAGTAGCAGTTCGGGGTCTGAATTCGTGTGTCGTTTATAGCAATAGGCTGACCATCGATTCCATACGTTGCATAACGTAAATAGTGAAACGTGGGCGTGCTACACTCCTCTGTCTACCCGTTTGGGAAAATACAGGCATAACGTTATGTTTTACAAATGACATTATCGTCAGGGTCCCTTAAACAGAAAGCTCCGAATGGCAAATATTCCCATATGTACACACGTCACATGCTTGTCTCACATTTGTCAGTCCTCGTACACGCACGTCGGTTTCAGAGACTATAAATACTAGTATTCCGAACGGTGTGTCATGCCTTTAATCTATTGGTATATGGTTCACGTAATCTATTATACCGTGCATTAGTTGTATTAAAGGATCGACCGACTTCGCTATGTACCCGGAACTGGCGCACGCGAACAATGTTATGAATGATTTTATTCATTATTCATTCATATTGTATGAATAACTTACATTGTTACATCCGTTTATTATTTATTTGAACTGGTACATTTTGATAAGTTGTCGAAAACTTGGTTATTTATTTCATATTATAAAAAATCTTTTTAATCTAAAACATATTCCATATTAACATGATTCTACAGTCCGTTTAGCATAAACTTATGATATATTAAAACATTTTATATTTACCTAGAGCCTATAAAGCTTTTTGATGCAATAAACATGAACTTGATGCGTTATTACAGTTACTTAAGGATTATAATAAACATTCCCTGCAAAGTTACACAGGCCACAGAGTAAACAATATCCACCAACCAGCAATTTTCTATAAACTGTCCCGCCCCGTGGTCACTCGCGAGATATATAATTCAGTGGCAGTAAGCACACGACATACCAACCGTCATAATTTTCTTCGACCACCTGTTTATCAATTCAATCAGGTATTACATATTTGATCTTTACTTCACTGTCCAAAACCATTTTACAATGTGTTGTATTTATTATTTTACAAATATGTAGTTACACGACTCCCCCTATTCCATAGTGGGACGCGAACGTTACTCGTGAAGCGTGGGAGTGTAGTATATTCCTCCGCCTGCCTCTTCGGAGAGTATGGGCGTGATGTTACGTTACGTTATTTGCACACTGTCTTCTTAAAAAGTTTATAGAGAACAGTAAATCTACTGGTGGATTCGAATTCAGTAGATGTTGCGTTAGGTAAATGTCGTTGTCAGTGGCAAGTGATCTGTTGATTTAACTTGAACTTTGCTTTAAAGGCGGCAACGCGAAGTCCATTCCTTTGATGTTGATAATGTACATAGGCGACGGTGACTACTGACCAAGCTCGCCAGGCTAAATAGGTCTGTTTTTCCCCAACTGGTTGGGCAGAAGAGTGTAGTACCTACTCCCACGTTTCACGGAATGCGGGAAGGTGGAATGCGGAATAAGCCTATTGTCATACACCGGACACAAGTCTAGACTCCGAGCAACCACTAGGAATTTTGAGTTAGAAATACCCAATAATACCCTGGGATCGAACCCAGGACCTTTTGTTCAGCAGTCGCTTTTGCAACCCTTAGACCCACGAGGAAGTCAAGCTACATACAATAATAAAATATATGTGAAATTCTGTTAAATATCATGTTATGTATTTCAGTTTGATCTACAAAAGAACATGTCACAATACTGAAACATATAAGTTATTGTCTATGGACCGAGTACTGCCTGATTGTGGAGGATAATTTGCGACGAATATATCTTCAAACTAGCATGTGTAGACTATGGGCCGCACGTCCAGTGTAATCAAATTACTTTCCGTTAATCAACGCGAAACAGAATTCGCAAAGTCTCTGTACACACACCGTATAACGCAGTTCGCGTTTTATTGAACCAATATGCAGCAGCATAACTTGTTCATTATCTTGATATATGTCTATAAAACGAAATGAATATTCTTAAGGCATGCATCGTTCCATACATTTTGAGATAAAAAAAAACCCTTTTCTTTTATCACTTTGAGTCATATCTTTCCAAGATACTGTCATGTTTTAAACATTATGAATTGTGACTCTCAGTGTAATAAAATTTAATACTACATTTACTGCTAAATAAAATTTCATCTACAACTAAATCTTTGACCAAGTCAACTTTAAAGTATGTTATTTCTGAATAATACACCTTGCTCATATTAATCAGGCGTCCACTTCACTACATCGAGGAATAGGATCCTTAAAAAAACATTAATTATTCTCCTTTAACTAAAAACGCTAATTAAAGTAACATTTTCTATGTCTTTCAAAATTCGAACTGTATTTATGTAGCAAATTATGCTCAAAATTGGTCCTGCGGTTGTGCCGTAAAAGCGTAGCAAGCGATTAAGATCACGATTATGTATAGAATGTAATGAATTTATTTTTATATGAACAGTATGAAATCTATAAAACTTTGTAATCAGTTTGTGTGCACCGGCGCTACCGCTGTTATTACTATTTATTATGCATACAAATTATATTTAGCTTATTACATGTGACTGCTTCGTTGGTCGGGTGGTTGCGACTGCGACTGCCGAGCGAAACGTCCTGGGTTCAAGATTTCATATCCCGAGTCGGGTACTATTGTCTAACTAGAATTTCTAATAATGGTAATAGTAACATCCCCAATTTGATAAGAGGACGTAAATGTAACTGCTGAAACGTGAGAGCGTACTGGACTCCTCTGCCTACCTCTTTGAGGATTACGGGCGTGATGTTACGTGATGTTTTTATTATATTTAATAAAATGGTATAGTTCGCAGTTCACGACTGGAACAAAAGTTAACGATGTTGTTTTTAATTGAACCAGTACATTCAATCATAAAAAAAACCATAAAAGAATAGCATAAAAACTAGGTATTCTTAAGTGCGATAGAATGACTACGGCGAAGTTGACGAATAGTTGATGACGCGGGAGAACGGTGAGTTCGACCTTCGTGCAATGCATACCTACGAATTCACAGGCATGAATATCATCACTGACTATCGTTTTCAATAACAATTGCATTGACTCTAAGGATTACCCCGGATCGAGAGTAATACTTTTAAATATTTGGATAAGAGAATATACTTCGCAATATGTATAATCACATGACACTGATATAGTGTACAATTGTTACAATATTGTCAGTTATACAAATTACTGCCAATTATACGTACAATCCATATTATACAACATATTTACATCCACCTTTTCTCTACTAATATTAAAACAATTATTTAATTACTTACGTGAATAGGCCCACAAATTTAGTAGGAGTGCTGAAAAACTATATGAGTGGACATTAAATCGCATTAATATGAAATGTTTAATTGGCGAATTGTTTCAATAGTAACATGATAAAGGGCATTTTAAATCTCGAACTCCACAAGAAGTATAGCGAGTATTTTGTATACGACGGACCACCTTATCGCTTACTTTTCTTCTTGTCGATACTCCCTGGTATTATAGGCGCGTTGTAGACTGCGGAACGCCATGTCAGCGAATCATATTTTGAACATATGGATTTAAGGAAGAAGTCTTGAGGAAAATATTTTAGGAATAATTTATTTTCCCATACCTCTAGCACCTATCAAACTGCTTACGACTAAAAAAATTAATAAGCTGTAATAAAAGTCAGTTTCGATTGCTTTTCGCAAGCAAATCATTTTCATTCTAAGAAACCTTAATTTCAAGAATACTACATAGTTTTTTTTCCATTCAATACAAAATATTATATACATAATTAGAAACAATAGAATCTGAATGCAAAGCACCCTACATTTATCTAAATGAATATATAAAAACAAGTGAGCTTAAATCTTATAAGGGGTCTGAAAGTCAATTTTGTTTATTATATTTATTATAACTTCTGTCTTGTGATGTGCGCAATGGAATACATCGTATTATACATACATATCTATGTATGTGTGTATGTACTCGTACCTATATTTACTTGTTTAACAAATGGTAATAAATATAATTATATATAAAGGAGTATATTTTAATTATATATAAGTAATATAATTGATTTATATGTTAATACCTATAAGGAAAAGTATTGTGAATTAGTGCGAAATTCATACTTGAGGTTTTATTTTGTTATGTCGTTTATTTTATTCTGCTTCCTCACCATTCTTAAGTATTCACCCAGTGGCTAAAATTCAGGAATAACCATTAGTTAAAAGTTAAGGAAAACATATTTCATGGGCATATACTCATCACCTACTCCATAGAAGCTTTGTAACTGGAACTTAAACTTAGTGGGAGTGTACTACATTTCTCTGCCTATAT
>DWTR01000114.1:0-13314 GCA_018244935.1 Ardaris minthe | reverse complement strand
TACACAACTATTTATGTTAATTTAATATTAAGTTGCCTGCCTCGTTGGTCGAGTGGTTGCAAGCGCGACTGCCAATCGGGAGGTCCTGGGTTCCATTCCCGGGTCGCGCACTATTGAATTTTTCTAATTTCGATTTTTTAGTAGTGGCTTGGAGTCGGGGTTTGTGCTCGGTGTATGGCAATAGGCTCACCACCTATACCATAGTGGGACGTAAACGTAACTGGTGAAACGTAGCAGTGTACTACACTCCTCTGCCTACCTCTTCAGACAGGATTACAGGCGTGATGTTACGATAATATTAAGTTATTTGAGTCATTCACATTTAATATGTAACCTGTATTCATAAAATTTTGAATTTAATAGCATTGTGTTCATTTAATTATACGCGAAGTATTTCGCACTCCCTTCATCCCACATTAGGAAGTAAACGTAACCATTGATACATCGAAGTGTATTACACTCTTCTGATTACCTCTTTGGGGATTACAGGCGTGAAATACGTATATTCAATTGTCAACTTTATCCACCATGCTTTTTGTTATCATGATTCTTGTTCAATAAATAAACTACTACCGGCTATGTTCTACACGAATAGACAATATCTTTAACGGACTTATCACGTCCTTTGAACTATCAAAACGCTTCGTCACTACATTCATAGTGTAATCTAAGCGAGCGGCTATTACCAGTCGTATAAGTGTCAGTGATAACGTAGGTCCGCCATAATTCCGCCGTATCTACGGGCCGCAGTTATCATATTGTGCTGGTCGTCAGGTAAACCACGGCGGTGTAAGGCGCCTGTTGCATCGGTATCGGCTGAACAACGCAATTCCAATAAATATCTTGTACTCACTTCACACCACTATACAGAAGGTAGTCTATTGAATTCAGCACGGTAACAATGGCTCATAAAATAAAGGAACACCGTGTCTTCCGTGTTTCTGTTCAATTACCAGTACACTTAATGAATGAGAGGCAGAACATATAAAATGAAGCCAATGAGCTATGAGCTCATTACTTGATTAGTTTATCAGTTTTAGACAGTCATTCCTGCTGCCTCGTTCACCCGTTAAACTTACTTCGCCGCAGACGGTAACTGCAGTGGAGCCCTTATTTATGTAGTCAGCCTATCTTCAAAAACTGAAATAAAGTCACACGCACTTTTGCGAAGAGCTGACTCAGCTGACAATAAATAAGATCTTATAGAATATTTTAATCGTATATTCTATTAATGTTTAAAAGTCAGCATAACGTTCTTCGCACTCAGTAGAACTAATGCAGAAGTAAGACATTTTTGCACGTGGGACTAGCAAAGTATCTATCCCCAAAAGACGTGGTCCAAGTCTAACTGATGGTGTACTAAACATTTCCAGCTCAACTTATGTAGCTGTTAGAGTTGTAATCCCCGATAGCATTTAATACGATTAACGTGTTTAGTGTGTATTAATTCCAGAAACCATTTAAAGGTGCTGTAAAATACCAAACAATGATAGCCACGTCAGCAATGATTCGTCTCCAGATCAATTTCACTCCTGAATCTCTGTGATTGGTGGCGAGTTAGACGGAACGATAACCCGCACGGAATAAGCACTTTCCTGTATTATAAGAAATACATATATCACTGTCATTCAATTTACCGGTGTCAATATTAGATGTCATACAATGTGCTATGTGTATAGCTATGGTATACGCTTTCAACAAAACTCCGTAAATCATCTTCTTTGCTAGAATTTTAGTGAAAAACGTATTATTTTGGGCACACGATAAAAACATGACAAAATCATCTCCGGAACAAAATGTAATTTATTAAAACGTCCTCTTTATTCAAAAGTTGAACCACTTTAACATGTCCAAACAAATTTTCACAAGTTCTTAAAACGCTTACGCTTGTAACTTAGAGAGGTCGTCGCCGGGCCCGTTCGACCGTTTGGTCAGATTTGTAGGTTATTGTCGGTCGTTAAATCCCCAGTTTTTAGTATATCTTCGCGCTGCCCGCAAACGGTCTATCTCGGGTTTAAACTATTAACGACAGGGATTATCCCTACAGGTCCGCCAACCCTTATTTAGGAACATCTCATATTTAATACATATTTATCGCTTGTTTTTGAACCGCTGACTTGTCTTTTTTTTTCGAATATATTACGAAAATCAGTAAGTTTTTCTTTTTACTTTTTATTGTTTGACTTGTTTATTTATTTACATTTTATTTTAACAACTTAACACTAGGTAGGTTGTATAAAAAGCGAACTCGTAATAATTCATTAAAATGCTTGCTATGTAATGGTCATCCGTACTCCATTTATCCTTGTGTCTTGTGGACCACTGTGGCCCATGTACAAATAACTATAACGCGATTAAATTCTACGTCCTACCACGGAATAGGGGGTGAGTCTATTGCCATGCACCATGCACAAATCGAGACTCCGAGGTGCTACTAGACATTCTCAGTTAAAAAATCCGATAGTACCTACCCGTCCCCGGAACTGAACCCAAAACCTCTCGACCACCAATCGCTCTTTGCAACCACACTACCAAGGAGGGAGTCATAATTAGCATTTGTATATTTACGTAGCCTAGCCTACGTGAACTATTTTTAAACAAAATAGTCCAAAATGAATTAGGATATAATATAATAGATTTACTATTATATTATATCCTAATCCATTTCACGTCGGGTTTGAACTATTAATGACGGGGTTATTTTAATACCGCTGAGGTGCTTTCGCACTGGAAACTTTTAATTGACTACAAACTGGAAGGGTTTGTTTTCATGAGTGATATCCATTATAATAATGTGTTGCCGTGAGAATTTACGACTATTATTCCGCTTAGATTCAATTGTTTTTGTACGAATACATGTAACAAATGGATATGCAGATATTTTGGTTTTAAGGCCAGTAACGATAAGCAATATGTTCCACCTAAGCTGCAATTGAATTTTCGAAAAATACGCTTGAAAGCCTTGTATATGAATTTGTCCATTCTATTTGGCCAGTGTTCTACGTACCTTACATATTCTTATAAACATCGTTCTATATTACTATTAAAACCATAAGTTTTAAGTCAATATATGTCGTCTCAGAAGTCTCCAGAACTTTAATATCTTGCATTTGGTTAGCGAAAAAGCCGAACCGGGGTTGTCGGTTTGATTCGCACCTCGAAGAAACATTTGTGTAGTGAGCAACAGCGTTTGTTTTGTATCCGGCTGTGAAATTATCTATAAAAAATGATATAATCTTTGCTACGACATATACAAATTGATTTTACAATTATATAGACAGTTTATCGACATTCTGGTTACCATAGTACAGGCTGTACCTTTGAGGTCAGCTGGGCATGGTTGCGTTTTTCCAAGTAAACATTATTATTAATCTAAAATATTGTATAAACCTACATTATGCTTCAACGAAACATGAATAATTCAGGGCGGTCTTAAACATGAAGATTGAACTAAAATTTTGTGTATTTCAATAAACGAAACTTTCCTTAAGGCAAATATTGGCGCAGCTTACAGAAAGATTGGTAACAAAATATGAATAAAATACTAAGCGATACGCCCGCGGCGCCCGCTTCTACGTTAAGCTGTGTGCACATTTAATACTGTGAAGAAATAAAGTGTTCGTCTTCAGTGATCATACAATGTGATCACCATTAGCAGTTGCGTAACAAAGTAATAGGCAAGTCAGTTAGAGAAACGAGAACTATTGTTACATTACGTGCATCTACATTACATTACGTGTCGGGTCGGAGAAAGAATACATTCCCCGACCTCGTGCCGGGATACAGGGTGTCGTAAGAGGCGACTAAACCCAGCGCTGGCGGATCGCGGTACGGCGCGGTCTGTCTAGGCACGGCTACATGCCTTGGCCGCCTATGGACAGCCACGTAGGCGGTACGAAAAACTGTGTTCTATGAGCCCCAACTCGCATGCCCAGCGTGGGGATTATATACTTCACCTCTTAAGGGAGGACTACGACCAGCACTGGACTGCAATAGGTTAATGATGACAATAATGATGGTCATCCTGCAACAAGTCATATATGGCTATCAAAAGTCTATGCTATGGTAACTCGACAGTCCATAAGCTGCATTTTAATTGTAAACCATGTGTCTCCCAATATTCACTGGTACAGTACAGTTGATCATACTTCAGGTCCTCTTCAGTCACGAGAGAAGCTTGTGACCGGCAATAGAACGATCGAAAAGTAGCGGCAAAGCCATAATGCATACTGCAATGCAATACTGGTTCAAAAAAATTTTTGAAGTAGACCCTCGCATTTCAACCTTAGGCAACCATGGGAGGCTAACCTCAAAAAATTACTCTTAATGTTCTAATGTCAAATTTTTCGTCAGAGTTTAATGTTCTAATTCAATTAGCGTTCATAATTTCTAAAATGACTTAAAAAACAACAAATAAAACACGAAATAAACGGTTTGCATTCCAGTTGCCGCAAAGCCGATTGCGCATTTTCATTTTCACGTTATTATACGGATTACCCTCGTCCGATGGTAATATAGATAGATTTCCCGGAATTCAATATGTCCATTTTAATGGTACTTTATTGAAATCTGTATTGTTTTAGTATAACGCACGATAACGAGTTGCGACGCGCTAAGGATTTAATCGATAATTAGGTAACGTTGTGCGAGACGAGGGTAATCAGATACGAGTGACGATTTATTTGAATGTTAATACATACAAATATATAGCACGAGAACACCCGAAGAGATGTTTGTCTTGTTCTCTCTATCCAGTATTTACAGAGCTATAAGTATTCTAAACATAAACTGAGTACAAAGCTGCTGTAGAACCTTGGTATAGTACGGTAACATTTATTCACACTGAGAAGACGCGACAGTATAATGACAAATCTTTTCTTAAGTTCATAGATTGCTAAATAAAATGCTTTTAACCCTACATAACTGCTTAATTGATTGTGCAAATCTAATAGTTAGTAAAAATGTAATAGAGAACTAGACCAGCAAACTATACAATAATTCGTAACATTAAGATGCGGTGCACGGAAAATGTCCTCTTTTTGTTTTAGGGGGCTAGACTTCAAATAGTACCCGGTACTCTGGGAAAGGTACCACTTACCGTCTATGCACGCAGGTGCCGAGGTAGCTCAAGACTCACCTATCTTGATCAAATAGGCCAGATACTGGCTGAAGGGAGAGTAAAAAATCTACGAAACAGGCGTGCATGTAGGAAGAGAGTATCTAATGAATGTAGAAGAAGCGCTATAGTTCTGTAAGGATAGAGATATTTGTGCACACGGTACTCTCTACCTACCTTGTGACGGTCACGGCGTGAAGATATATATATATATTGTCAACGTTATTTTATTTTAAGACATTTAATTCAAATGACCTGGTTCTAAAATCATCGGCAACTAAAGATGAATATTATTAACGTTGGGTATATATACTTTTCTCCACAGAAACTAGGTTGAATAATATAATATAATCTTCTTTAATAAACCTAAAATGTATACTGTGTGTACTCGCCTTTATCTTAACTTTTGTTGTAATCAAGTTATCGTTTGTATTGCGTTACTGTAGATATTGTGCGACTTTCCAACGATTAGCAATCGCAAAGAATAGTCGTATTTGTTTTCACTTCGCCTCGGGGAGGAGGTCGTTTTTGCTGGTTTCATTTATAATGAACAGAATTTTCAATTTCGCCTTCAATGTTAAACTTTTATCAAGTTAAGTTTTGAACGTTAAACTTAAATAACGTCTAATGAATGAATACATTTTACTTGGAATCATTTATTATGAAAGTTATATCTATTTTTATGAAATAAGACAATTTTTAACCATTGAAATTGTTTATTTTGCCATCAACTGGTATGCATTCTTGTAAGCTCGAACTCATATTATATAGAGACGTTTAAATAAGTAACGAATACCCACGTCGTTAATTTTTTCGATATGGAATAACGTTACAATAAATGTCCTCATCATTAAAATGACGAAATAGAAAAGGTCATTTTTAATAACAGCGCCATCTATATATCATATTAGGAAACTAGACGCCATTATCACAAGGTTACCAGCATTTTACACACTCTAATCTCTAATTAATCATGGCAGTACATTACATAATCACGCTAATACAGTAATGTTATACAATTTAATATTAATCAGCCAATACCAACAAACTGTAATAAGTAAAAAGAGCAAACCATTTCACAATAAAACGTGATGAACTAACTACGTCCGTTACGGTTATGATACTGTACCTGCCATTTGTTGTGCTAGGAATTTGCATAATAGGTACGTATAGTGTGTTAAAAGGTTATTCGCTAGCGCGCTTCCACAAAAATCATGTATGCGGAAGCAATAATTGCGAGGTGGACTCAGATGGGTTACATGTGATCCACGGACCACAGCCTAATAATAGCGTGCACTTGTGTCACTCCTATGTCCATCAATTAAAGTACTATCTCGGTAGCGCTACTATATGAACTTATATGACATGAAAGCAATACCGATGAAAGTTTTGGATATACCATGTTGTAAATATTGGAATGAAAATTAACTTGCCGTGCCCTGGTTTTGTAACGCGAGATGTAACCTTAATCAACTCTACAAAACTTCTCCTCTAGTGCCGGGATCAAAGCTCCGTTGAATTGTACTGAATTACACTAACGAAGATCACTATTTGCCTTTGCTGTTTGTGCCTAAGAAACATTATTGCAAAAATCACAAAGCCAAAACCCTTAGTGGGCCACGAATCAATCTTCCGCTCATGAAAATATCATGACAAATTTACCTTCGCTTACCCCACAAACCGGTCATCCGTCAAAGAGCGAAGATTAAACCATTCCCATTCACTCGTTCCCGGTTCCATTGAGGGGCGGATTTAATAAGGAGCGGGTAAGCTTAGTTTGGGGAATACCGGAAATTTGCTCTAAGGATGAATAGCCCCAAGATTTGGGCCCATAGCGGCTTCCCAACAGAATATTCGCGATCCTTGTTAAGTACGAATGTATACTTGGGGTCGCTCTGCGGCCACTATATTATTCTATAATGGTATATTTGATACGTTATGGCTTATACGTATAATAGAACGCTCGTGGATTTGACGCACTGGCATTTTGCAAATGATCCGTCAAGTTGAGCGACGCAGGGGAATCGGCTTTTGTGACTTAACGTTATTGGTTAAGGTTCGTGTAATCTTACAGTAGGCTTTACGAATTCTTTAAAAGCTGTTTAATATACCCATTAATGTTTAACCAGTATAAATTAATGCGCACCAAAGTTGTTTTCTTTACGCAAACGGGTATGTAGCCAATATAGGTTACTGGAATATTTCACCAATCCAAAACTGGTAAATATATCGACAAAAAATTAAATATTCTGCTTGTAAAAGTGTGTGAATTTTCAAAAATGCGATATATAATTTAAATTTATTCCATTTTAAAAGTGGTCTTATAATATAATGCATATTATGAAAGATGCTAATAAGGGTGAACTCTACATAGTATGTATTTGTAAAAACGCCGACCCTTTTAGTATAAAGGTTAGCCAGTTGGAATTCTATTCAAATAGTTTCGGATTCGATTTCCTGTTTTACAGACATGTACTCGTAACTAATGTATTTCAATCGATCTCTCCTGAGACTTGAAGTAGTGTTTTTGATTCTTCATATCCATAGTAGGGATAAAAAAGAACCTAATGGAATATATCTCCAAAATTAAATTAATTGAATACTGAATTACATAACGTTATTAAATTTATTGTTCGAAATGATATCGTAATTACGTGGAAATTAAACTTGAAGGACTAACTAAGATAATCTAGGTCTAATAATCTAATACCCTAGGAACCTAGCAATCTAGGACTCTTTAAGGTAACGGTAAAGAGGTCTTTTCTACCTTAATGCACAGTACATTTAGACGACATATATATTTTTTATTATTTAATATTACATTGTAGTAGGGGGTGAAAATAAACAACACAAATTATACACGCAATTAGGAATGCAATGTATTTTAATAATTTTACATCCCAGTCACCCCACGGCTACCAAAACCTAAAATAAATATGTAGTGAAATAATACCCCTAAACCTCTTGATGTTATGAGCAAGTTCGGGGAAACAAATAGGTGGAAGGCATATTATAAAAATTCTTGTAATTCTAAATTTGCATTCCGAAATCTCCTTCCATCTCACAGCTGGACACATGCAAGAAACTACAGTCATGTTCATAATACTATCGAAATACGTGGATCGGCTCCAAATGTCAAATTTTATAATGCTTTTCTTTTAATACATTTGACATTAGATATTTAATAAGAAATAAACCTGGTTTAAACATTATTTAGGTACTATCTACGAAATGGACAAACGCAACGCAAACGCAAAATTTATTGGATTAGTGTAACGTAGGTACGTTAATTTAAGTTCAAATTGAAGTTATTTAATTCACTATAATATATATACATAACAAAAGTTTTATATTACTAGAACTACTGTTTATCAGCGTCTGGCGTTACGCAGGGCACGATACAGTAATAAAATACTGGCGGACGATACTGCTAGCACTCTTAAAAAACAATAATATGATAGAAACTTCCATTAAATACTTACAGAAGTGTAACAAGTAACTCTAAGTAAAGTTGGTGGAAAAAAAACACGAATGCATTGTATAGAGGCCTACTACCCGGTCTGTCTTTGTGTATTCTAATATAATTTTTTTTCAAACTTAAGAGACGTCAGAAATTAATGTCATCAGCGTAAACATAATCGCAAAGAAACAACTAATAACAAATTATACCTACCATAATTCATATATAACAATATTGTTCAAGAACATTCAATCGGTAAACATATAAATCACAATTCGACAACAGTATTAGGTACCGTTAGCAATAACATTTAAATTTCACGTATACTGTGTTACTTTCAACAATTATGCCAACTTAACTACCTGTTCCACTTTAACATGAATTTATTATATACTGAAATATAAGAGATTGTGCTGAAACAAAATAAAATGTTATACAATGTTGTTCAAGAAAACTTAATTGACATAAAACATAAATCACAGTTCAACTATTAGACAGTTAGGTACATATTAGGTATAGTAAGTAAAAGCAATTCAGTTTCGCCTAAATCGTGTTACTTTTAAGACTTCGTCAGCATCAATCAGGCATCCCCTGAGGGGTTTTTGCACATAAAACTTATGACAATTTAATTACTTACACCACTTTCACCCCAATAGTAGGTAACAGTTTATTATAAGTATGTACTTATCTCGAAATTTGTACTGAAACCAAAAAATAAATAATAATTGGCGTATCTACAGCAAAATTTTTTCATTAGCTCAATAAATATATTTTAGTTTTACACTTTTCAGATATAGGTATTGTAACTACTCTCCTTTGCCTACCTCTTCGGGGATTACAGGCGTGATGTTACGTTATTGTTGACATACTGTAAATTCTCACAGACACATCGGATTCACCCATCAAATCTAAACCGTAATGCTTTATTTATCAATTCAATATTGTCCCCGTTCTCATGTTTTTCTTCGATATTTCCTATAAATTTCTTTTAAATATCTCGCTGATTTGCTGGACCAAAGCGGAGTTGTGCTAAACTCGGAGTCAATGACGAATGTTCGTGGCGAAGACCTCGATAACGGATGCCATTTTACTGGCAGCAAGTCAGTCAGTACTGGAGTAGGGTCACTGCAAAAAATTATCACGATTTGTTTAGTCCGGAAACAAGCGAAGTGAAACACATCGTTACATTTACAACATAAGCTATCATTCGACGATTAAAACAAATAGTGTTTATTTTTAAAAATAGTTTTAATTGCCCTGAGAAGGTGGCTTATAGCGAGCGTTCTGCAACCCTTGGCAATATTAAGCACTTCTGTGGATAGCTACTTAAAGGAGACTTTCAGTCACATTCTGCTAATTCCTAGGACGGGATATACAGCTAATCCCTGATGAATAACAATTAAAGCATACATGCTTCAGTTGCCATTCATCCACATTCAAGACGGTTAATGAAAGTTTTAATACATTGGTATACCCATATCTAAAACCACCTGTCCCAATTAAATGATGTGCTTAATCCTTGTTAAATAATTTACCCGGAATCAATGAAACCTCTCACAAAAGTTGACCAAAAATAGAACTGTGCATGAATCAGAAAATGTCATTGTACTCGTATGTCCTACTTGAGACTTTCTTGTTCCTTTTAATTTATGTACGTGGATAATTTATAGCATGATTGTACTACGACGATAAAAATAAATTTAAGAAAGTAATTAAGTGGTTATTATTTATAAATCAATCTCAAGGGCAAAACAGTAGTTTTATCTAGCAGGGATAGCCTGTTTTGTAATCACAATAATAGCACAAGGGAGGAAGGAATTCGAGTTGTGCAATAAAGGCAAGAACACACGCACAGACACACTCACTCACACACGCACACACACACTCACAGATACACGAGCTCGCAAACACACACGCTCGCAGGCACACACGCTCGCAAACACTCTATTAAGCAATCTGATTAACATATTATGATTATTTTGTTTAAAATGATTCAAAACGTAACATGTATAATATTCCAATTTATTTGATTACTAATTAGCACGCGGCATGTAGCCGATGGAGTCCAGAGTTCACGCATCACGTCATAGTTTTTTTGTAGCAGACCTAAGCGAGACGGGAGAGACTGGACAAAGCGCTGCACGGGATTATGCTTTCGCGTTAGCTGAGGCGGAGTTACGAATATGAGTCTTATTGCCCACATTTACTTAATAAGATTTTTGATATGTTCAAACTGGTGTAAATATTTTTTTAGTAATTATATTATTATTATTATTACTTTAATTGTTATCTTTACATGGAGTTTTATATCACGTATAATTATAACTAATAACAATTATTTGAAATAATTAGTTATAATTGATAGAAATTATTTCAGTAGGTACCAACCATAAACAACATTTTTAGCAAGAAGTTATTTAGCCTTATTATAATAATTGTTATCTTCAGCTTAAAGTTAATATAAAACTTTTAGTTTTTTCGTATAGGATAAGCAAGTTTTTAAAGAATATATATTTCTAGTTTTTAAGTTGTTTTCAAGGAATATATTTAAGTAATGTCTTCTCAGGCGTGTAAAGTGTGCCAACCCGCACTTGGCCAGCGTGACAGGCTATGGCCTATGACTATTAACCTTCTCACTCTGAGAGGAGATCCGTGTCCAAGAGTCGAACGATAATAGTGTCGAAAAAAAATTATATATATTTATTGTACTTTGTTCATTTAGTAGATAAAAATTATCTACATAGCTGATAAGATTAACCAACCATGCAATGATAAGTAAGTAAGTAAGTTAATCCTGACCGTGATTCGGCCACGGCGACTTGGATCAAACTATTGAGAGCTTCGCTGGTGTGCTCTCACGTGGCTGACGTACCCTATACGTGCAGCAAATGTGCGACCACACTCGCTGCAAGTCAGCACACCTCCGACGTAGTTGTAAGTAATGGCCGCAGGTGGTCGGGCCTTGAGCTCATCTCGTTTAGCATCGAGCTCATTTCGTCGTCATGCAATGATACATTGTCTACAAAACTTATTTATAGGAAAGTGAATTAGCAACTGTTAATTACCCAAATTTGGCGAAATTAGTCCACATCGTCGTCATGCGGTCGATCATTACATTTTCGAACATCTTTGGTAAAAAGAATTGTCTAAATAAATAAAATATGTCATCGGCGTGAGTAGCTCCCGGTGCGCTCTTGTACGGATCCCCAATTCCAATTTTCGCAAAGTTTCTAAGACCATTGTACTTAAAATTATAACTGTATACTGATTTATCATTGGTGTTTAATAGAAGCTCAGTTTCTTGAAGAACTGGATAAATGAAATATAAATCACCATGAAGCCGAGAAAGATTGACCATGGTTTGTGGCGAAATATTCTCATTACCTAGATACAGTCTTCTCCAATTATCAGCTATTTTCAGTCTTTCATCTTCTGGTACGATTAGGTCTTTAGGCAAGGATTTACTAAAATCTATCTTTGGTATTGTTGTATCATTTTCCATTGCTGCGAATAAATAGCCTTCTTCACTATTCCTGCCTATTATCACTGGTACTTTATTATATTCTCCTTTAGATAGTAAATTAAGTGGTGTATCTGTTAAAAACGATTCGACTCCATCAACATTTTCTTCAACACAGGGAACGTAAAGCAGTTCTGATATTATTAAGTTGCCAGGTTTCCGAGGGACCCTTGTAACTATTAATTCTGCATCAGTCTTATTCATTAAAATATCATAGAGCTCATACGGATCCTCAGCCTTGTGTAACATTACTTTAGTGAGTAAACTTGCCATGTAAACAGGTCTGAACTGTAACGCCCAAGGTGCCAGAGAAGATCCACTTTGCAAGATTGCTTTATGGAAAAGTCCTGTCGACATTTTTGAAAGAATGTGATAAGAAACAGCTGCCGCTCCGGCGCTCTCTCCAAACAATGTAACATTATCAGGATCACCACCAAAGACCTTTATATTTCGCCTCACCCACCTCAAAGCCGCGATTTGGTCTTTCATACCTGCATTTCCTGGTAACTCTTTGATTCCCAAACATCCAAAACCTTGAATATTAAGCCTATAGTTAATCGTAACGATTACAACTTTTTTTGTAACTAAATAATCGGGGCCATACAGAGAACCAGATCCGGAACCGTCGTAGAATCCTCCTCCGTGAATATAAACCATAACAGCTAAATTAGATTCAGCGGCGGCATCTAGCGGTGTGTAGACGTTCAATGTCAGACAAGCTTCCTGCCCAATAACGAAATTATTTCCTATTCTCTGAGGACATCGCACATGTTCGTCAATTGCTTCAAATACACCATCCCATGTCAATTCAGGATCAGGAGGCTGAAAATAATATATGTGACGCTTTATCATGTACTACTTTATACTTACCAGATAGAAGTATACATGCACTGTACCCATCGCTAGCTTTAATGACTACTGGACTAATTCATGCATTATTGTATTCCTACTACACGCTTCAAACCGATACCCAGTTACGCAAGTTATGCCGTTGTTGCGAAGCTTGAGCACAGGTCTATTACTTCACAGAGAGTTATGAATCCATAAAAGTGACGTACACCAGTGCACCATTTATTTTACGTTAGTTGACAAAGAAAATTGGAAGATATAATGAGACATTTTAAAATCGTTCATCTACATACGCTTTTGACTGATATTATGTTCAACACTGATAGTCTTTGAGACCTGCCGGATAGCATTAAAGAAAAAATATTAAAC
>DWTR01000113.1:0-13317 GCA_018244935.1 Ardaris minthe | reverse complement strand
CTTAACGTATATACTCGTAACAATGTTATAGAACCACTGTCTAAGATATTATTATTCACGTTAACTATTTTAAATATTATTCTATCAATATCATCTACATAAATAATGGTTGTAAGTATTGCATGCGATTATTGGGTATTTTATTTATTCCTTAAATTTCAGGTTTCCAGTTCCGTACCTACTATTGGTCCAGTAGCGGACGATTTTCAATCGTAATTCATTAAAAATATTAGTTTGAACGTCATTGAGGTTCTTACGTCAAAGAGTATACGAGTACTTCTTAAAATCCTTCTTCTGTGCTACTGATTGTCAGCAGTCTATTATAATATATCTTATATGAACTCATTATACAATCGCTGCTAACTATACAAAATGTATCTGAAATGTAATATAAATATACTATAAAACTGTAACGAACGAGTCAAAAATATTACCTTCACATGATCGCTGAATGGAAATGTAATAACTAATAGAGGTAGATAATTAATTTAGTCTAAATAATACATACGTAATTATGTTCGTACATTTACAGTACAAGCTATGAAGAAATGTCACACTAGAAAAGTGAAAGCACAATAAAAAGCGCCTAGAAAATATATCAGCATTAAACAAGGTGTTTAAAGGAAATAAGAATTCGCCATAAAAAGAAAGACACTTCTCAACAGCGGGTCTTTGCTCTAACACTGTCAAGCCCAGGATTAACCGCCAACACGATCCAGAATTAATAAAATTAAAATTCCATTCTTACAAAATGTAATTAATTCCTGCACTACCCACTAAGTATGCACACCACTGTACTCGCTAGTATACATACCATTAAATAATCCAAGTAGTATAGCCCAAAACCAGAAACATTTCATTGTTAGCAGGCGAACCCTAAATTAGGGAACCGTTGTCATAAATATCCTCTATTCTGTGAACAATAGAGGTCATATTTCAACGCCACACAAGGCCGGTAAGCCTAGCAGTTTATACGCTCACCTAATGCGTTGTGGGATGGTTTTGCCAGGTACGTACAGTGTATGATACTTTAAGATCTAATTGGACAACATACGAGGGCTTTGTACAGTACATACAAAATTTTACTCTAAATAGTTACATACTTTGTAAATGACGCCTCGTTATTGTTATATCTTCACGTGGTATACCGAGTAGAACGCCTCGTTCCGGGAAAAATAGTCGTATACCGCACAAGACGCCTGTTCCGAGCTTAGATAATCCTGTGATTATATTCGTGAATGTTTTTAAGGCACTCATGTCGTAAATTCTTGCGGGTGTTACCGATCGTCCTTATAAGAGCTGACTGCGCCCGAAGTACCGCAATTATGTATACAGAAGATTTGCGATGTGTTATGTTCGGTTAAAATAAATTGTCGATGATTAACGATTAAGACGACTTCCCCGTTGGTCGAGTGGTTGTAAGCGCGACTGCCGATCGAGATCGGCTACACTGAATTGTACTAACTTAGATTGTTCAGTAGAAATCACTAATAGTGGTTCGGAGTGTGGATTTGTGCTCGGTGTATGGCTATTTGCTCATCCCCTATTCTACAGCGAGACGTCAACGTAACTAGTGACACGTGGGAGTGTACTGCATTCTTCTGCTCCTTTTTTGGGAAGTACAGGCATGATGTTACGTTATATTACGTATGAATCAAGCGCTCGCAAATCATAAGATCGCAAATCAGAAGCGATATGTGAAGTACGCACAACCAGGCGCGGTTCGTTTAGAATGGGTTACTTGGAAATGTACCCCATTTTCAGGAGCAGGCCCGTGGCTTAGATCTTGGGATCTTGAACGGTCTCTATCTGTTATTTTTATTCGGTGATATAAATATCTAAGCTTTTTTCGATGCCTGAAAGTGGCTTTATATTATTATACAGAGGTTGGAAACCTGTATCTACGCCAATCCCAATCAAGGCTTCCTGTAATTGCTAGAGAGATGCTCACTCATCAGGTAGGTTTATAAAGAGTTGCAGATTATTATTTATTATACATGCTTATACATAGTAAACCTAATTAGGGAACCGTGGGTGTGTACTACACTCCCCTGCTTACTTCTTTGGACGTGAAGTTACGCTTATATAAAGTTATTTTTACTGGTAAAATTGTTTACTAAGAAATATCTACTTACGAGATCATAGTACGCAATTAGTAAAATCGTTTTCCTGACTATTGCTACAGCCCTGTACACAGTGCTACAATATTATTGTACATCCATTTTTTCAGTGGACAAAATTCAAAAACAAATCACAACATTTTTGTTAAAACCGAATAGAATGACAAAACAATGGTGCAGGCTACGGCGCGGGACAAAAACAAATCAAATATATCCGCTGGGAGAACGTAGCCTCACTCACGATGTTTGTCCAAAATGTTTTCGTACAAAAAGCGGGATAAAATATTGGAATTCCAATTAAAAGCTTGTTACCAGTGATGATAATATTCTGATGTTGTAGACGCTTTCTGTTCGATCCTATGTTAGGAAATCAAGTATAGTTTCCAACAAATGGGATTTAAGAACAGAGAGAGGTAAGGGAAGGTTCTATCTCTGACACGTCGTGGGACAAGACAAATGTTAGATTATATGTTAAATACATTTTTAATTGATCTATTAGATTATGTGTATGAGCTGTGCATTTCAAAGTAATTTAGATGTTTGCGACTTTGATTCACTGCTGTTTCTAATTATGTGAAGCGTTGCTCTCCTCATTGTTCTAGTTTATTAGTTATTTAACTGATATTTTGGCCAATAATTTGTGCTATGCTCTGATGTGGCGTGGCGAATGAACGTTTGAATGTTTAGGGCAAAACCCATACGATTGGAATAAAAATCAGCGTCGCAAGTTAGAAGCACAGCCAGGTTCGAGGGCGCGCACTGGGAGCAATTGGGACAACAGTTATTGATTGCTGTGTAAATTGGCGCAGTAACATTGCTGGACCCTTTCGCAATATAGTTTTGATTCAATACTGTGATTGAAATGTGTGGTTTTTTTATGACATATACAAATAAAAATAGAAACATACTAAATTGATAAACGCGCTGTACGATTTTAGATAAATATTTTGACTTAGTACGGAGGCCCCGCCGGATGACAGATACAGAAGCGTTGGTACTGTAATAATT
This sequence comes from Ardaris minthe, assembly GCA_018244935.1. Classification (NCBI taxonomy): domain Eukaryota; kingdom Metazoa; phylum Arthropoda; class Insecta; order Lepidoptera; family Hesperiidae; genus Ardaris; species Ardaris minthe. The sequence continues at coordinate 10,189 of DWTR01000113.1, read as the reverse complement.
AAAATAGAAAATATTTTATGTATGTATGTGAGTGTATGTGTATCGTAAACGTACATAGTAGTGCAATCTTGCATTTTTTTATCATGGACGGCTCTAGTAGAAAATAGTGTTATGGTGATATTCACAAACGCACAGTAACAATTAACTAAGGTTCTTATTTTGAAAAGCATATGAATAATAGGGTTCCTTGAAATATCCAATCTTACATGCTACAACATCCACTTTTGATGAACATTTTCAACTTTATCTCTTCATTAACAAATAGCAATAGAAGATGAAAGCGCCAGAAATTCAAAATCGGCTCCACATACAAACGCGTCTCATGAATGATGATGATGATGAAAGATGAGCGTATGATGAAAGGGAGTCTTTATGTAGAGTTAAAGAAAAATATAGCGGCTACATATATATTTCAAAATACTGCACGCCGAAATAATGACACTACAACGGTTCAGGTCTTGAATAGGGTAAGGGAAAAGGAAAAATTATACCGAAAATATGAAAATTAAAATAGAAAAATTACGCAACAGACTGTGACAGCGTGAAGAAGAATACTAAATTCCAGTTTTATGTACAATACTCTTCCCCACAAATTACTTTTTGAAGAAGCACAATGTGAAATCACAAAGAATTTATAACCGCCGCCTCTACCAACAGACACGTCCCATACATCACGCCAGTGCAGCGCGAAATTCAGCGTATTCCTAGAGCGAAGGAAATTTAGTTACAGCAGCGAAAGAACAAGATCGATTGCTCGGCGAACGAAAACGGATCTGCTAGTAATCGGTTCTAGTGCTCAGGGGTGGGGCTTCGAACAATGCAAGGCTCGCGAGGGAGAGTTTGATAGGAATGATTGAAGTTTATGCATTGTTAGGGGACACACAGGCATTTTGGAACGCATTGTATTTTACTACAAGCATGAATAAACTGTCATCATTTTTCGAAACGTTTTATGGCCCAAAATTATTATCACATTCCATGTAATGACTTTAATTAAACATGAAATACGAGTCCCCGTTTACTTGTATATTGTATTTCAAGCGAGGAGGCTACGAAGGGAACGGGGTCGTGCTCCGTCTTCTTCTTCTGGTGTACGTGTAATACGTATTTTATTTATTGGTATCTTCATTTGGCGAAACCGAAACGCATAGTTCACAAATAGCTTAATTGGATGTCAAACAGACAAATCTATAATTGCCTCGTTATATTATAACATTTTTTAACCTTTTTAGCTTCTTGTACAAGGAAACTTTTATATTATATATACATACATACATACGGGATAATTATTAAGTGTTTTGTAGCAGTGCTTAAAATGCAAACAATAATATCTTAAGACTTGATGGAGGACGTGCATATTGCTTTATGGCCGGTAACTAACTAGTGCCGGTCATAGATACTATCCCCGTTGTTCTCCCCGAGGGCTAATTTAACCGTGTCGTACATGCCGAGGGTATACCACCACACCTTCCGGTGCGAAACATTACTGTGTAGCTTGCACTAGTGCAGTTTAGAATACAACTGTACAAATGCTAATGTATTCCGGAATATGACACACTGTTCAATTGTTCACTACTCATGTATACAGCACTTTTAAATCAGCCCTGCCTATTACCGTTGCTAATTTAATAAGATCTTTCTGTTAGTTCGCCTCAGTTAACTTCTGTTAAGGTAAAGTTTGCTAATCAAACGGTCTGAAAATTTTATAAGGTCTGTAGACATCCAAGAAAGTTTCAAAAGTGTTATTTAATTATAGTAAGCCATTCCTTCACGTATTCTGGGAAAATTGGATATACTCACAATATGACATTAGTGATTGATTGAAAGTAGTATGCCGATGGATGAGAACCGACCTTGCCCTCTGATATTTAAACTTATAAATTACTTGTCACATTCTATACCGACAAAGTTACAAGCGTAATGTGAAGGCTACAATTGAATTTATCATCTGATTATATTTATATATATGTAAACTTAATTTTTAGACGTGTGTTATGACAAATAGACCAACCAAATGACATGTTAAACAGTACTTGAAGGACTGTTTATATTTAAAAGGTGAGACCCTACGTTTAGACGGTTAGACCTTAAAAATATTTAAAATCTAACCGTGATCATTATTTACGTCAATTACTATTGCCATTAATTAAAAATAAAATAAAGAAACTTCACAGTCTTGCATGAAACAGAGGAGTGAAAAGCAAGAGTGATAAAAGTTGGTATAAATCATTTTAAAAAAAAAAAAAAAAAAGGAACCGTATATGGATATTTAAAAATTTGAACAATGTTTTAATGAACAAATTTTGCGCGACACTATCCGCTGGGAATATCCGGATATTCGAACGTACGAGCGGCAAGCGTCCAGTGGATTTAACCGGACAATTCGGGAAAAATCTATGGCAGCGTAGCGAAACGCAGCACATTTTGCGGCTGTTATGCTTTTATTCGACAGTTGCTTGTTGACCTTGTAGCAAAGGTCTGATAAATATAAGACGGCCTTTTACTCTTTCATTTCTTAAAGAAATATGTCCGTTCGAAAGCTGATGGTTGGCGTTCATATTTATTAATAGATACGAAATATATATTACATAATACTATTATACATACACATTACATACTTCATGAACATATATAAATGTATCATGCTCGTTTTCCATATTGATAATCATAAATTTTACACGATTTTCGAAATTTTCGACTAAGCATTTTATCTGAAAATGTATTATAGGCAGGTATTTAGGTAAAATATTGCTACATGTGTAATGATTTGATTCCATTTTACTCGTATTAATGACATTATAGGGCACGCTTGGAGAGTAGTATCAAAAAAATTGTTAGATACATGAATGAATGTGTACGTTATAAGTCAAACGGATGTGTTCTAAGTTTTGAAGGCTACCGACTAGGCACTAATTATTAAGACCAACAGTTTAACGTGCCTTACGGAATCCTTCAACCAATATGTACTAACTATTCCGCAACGTAACACCACCCGTGTAATCTCCGAAGAGGTAGGCAGAGGCGTGTAGTACACACCCACGTTTCACTAGTTACATTTATGTCCCACTATGGAATAGGTGGTGCTATGGAATAGGTGGTGCTATTGCCATACACCGGGCACAATTCCAGACCCCGAGTCACTACTAGAAAATCTAAATAAAAAAATTCAATAGTGCCCGACCTGGGAATTGAACCCAGGACCTCCCGATCGCCAGTCGCGCTTGCAACCAACACGACTAACACGATCAACGAGGCAGTTACATACAAAATTACATATATCTGGCTCTAGCCGGTTGAAAATATCGCAACACACCGTTATAAACGTGTGAGACCAGAATATTATACGTATCGATCATGATACTATCGTACGGCTGTGGCACACCGGCCGCAAACTGAATTTTCTAATATGCTGTTAAAGGTGATAATATTAATCTCGGATGGCCTCAACACGAAGGGATTTGTTTCAATACATTGCAATGATTTTGTTTTATTATTAGAACTTTAAAACATTCCGCATTTTTAATTAATGATTTTTCGGTATTATTATTTTCAAATACTATTTAATATTTCACAAACAGTATGATACAACTTATTTTCCGCCTTTACAAAGTCAAAGTCAAGTTACGAGTGCCTAGTGTTCAAAACAGGTGATATATTATTTAATGCGTTCCTGTTTTTAAGAACTATGTCTAAGTGTGGTCGTAATCAATATATTATATAAACGTAACATCTCGCCTATAATTCCCGACGAGGTAAATAGAGAATAATTAATAATTACATTCGTTTTGTAAGTACCCTAAGTAAGCTTAACGTCATTTAAAACAGTTCACATAAAAATTCAAACTAAACGAATGCGATGGGCTTGTATGTGAACCCAAAAACCAAATATTCATGCGGATATTGCTCCCGGTGTGGTTATATCTTTAGTAGAGCATACTATTCAAAATAGATGATACATATTTCATGTGCGCTTATCCAGAAATCTTCGCTTTGCGACGGCGGAGCGGGATAATTCTAAATATAACGTTGTTTGCGAATACGATAACTTTCGTTTGTAAGCCTTTCGAGGAATATACCCATAGCTCACATGTAAATTGAAATGCTGTGAACCAGGTAGGAATAATTCACAATATTCTTAGAAACTGAAATAAATTAATAAGGAGTATTAATAATGTCTTTTAAACATAACCATTATCAACATAAATATTTTGCAAACGGTCCTTATTAAAACATATCAGCCCATGACATTTAAATTGTATTAATACCAACATTGCTACATGTATTGACTGCCTTGTTGCTCGTTTTTTGTCGCAAGTGCGGCAGGCAATCGAGAGATTCTGTGTTCAAATCCCGGGTCGGGTATTATTAAATTTTTGTAACTCAGATTTTCTAGTAGTAACTCGGAGTCAGGATATGTGCCTGGTGTATGGCAATAGACTACCTATAGCATTATGGGACATAAACTTAACTGGTGGGTCGTAAGCCTGGGAGTGTCCTATTCCATAGTGGGACGCAAACGTAACTTTTGAAACGTGGCTGTGTACTACACTCCTCTGTCTACCTTTTCGGGGATTACAGGCGTGATGTTACAGTTTTACGTTGTTACTGCTACAGTAACGTGGAGCGGCGCACCGGTGCTCTTCTTTTAATAAACATAACCTATTTCGCATTTTCTTTTTTCTCGCGTGACATCTCACTCGTTATGTATGGAACAAGGTCTGCATACGCCGCTTTGGGAGGTATATGAAAGCGTAACGAGGGCTCTAGCTGGTAATGTGCTTAAATAGCTCGGAATGAAATAGCTGTTAGTGTGTTCAGTGGAGCTGGAATGTAATACAAACTGCATGTGGATAAGAATATCATGTAAAATAATTGTTAATGACATTTACATTATTCCAAAAGTGTAATGAGAATTGCGTTAATTATTTGAAGTGGCAATAATCATGAGAGTCTTTTACATTGTTTTTTGACTGTATTTTTTTATATTTTCTGCACCTTGTTAAGTGTTGTCTCTAATTACACAAATAACTGGACGATATTGGATTATTAATTTTGACTGTGTTTTAATTGGTTACACTTTTGGTACACAGTTGTTTCGTGGGGCGTAATTTAATAATCTACGTTTCGTGTGCTCTTTTCAATGGAACTTAGAAAGATACTGTAGCAGGCTTATATGAAAAATAAATATTTAAGAGTAACATTCCTCGCAATACGGTGGTTTATTTCTATATACGTATTTTCACAATTTGCTCAATTTTTTTACTCAATCTACGACTTTTCGTAGCTTCTGAGAACAGAGTACACATACAGACAGTCGCAGGACTTATTTTTTACCATATTGTAATGATTCTTATGCTCGTATGTTCTTACTCAGAATAAATTCTGCTGTTATTATATTATGTATAACTTTCTACACTTTGATTGCCTCGTTAGTCAAGTGATTGCAAGCGCAACGGCAGATGGAGAGGTTCTGGGCTCAAATCCCGGATCGGGTACTGTTAGATTTTTCTTACATAGAATTTCTAGTTGCAATTCTTAATATGTTATGTCTTTCTTCCTATGTCTAAGAATCTGAATGTGTGCCCGGTGTATAGCAATAAGCTCACCCCTATTCCGTGGTGAGACGTAAACCTAACTAGTGAAACGTGAGCCTTGTACTACACTCCTTTGTCTACCTCTTCGGGGATAATTGGCGCGTTGTTTCGTTTCTAATATTCTAATTTTCAAAACGACGTACTAATAATTTGAAATAACAGTTAACGACATAAAAGTTTCTATTTAACATCCATCTAAATATTTTTATAATGCGAAGAGGCAGATATAACATTTAATTAAAAGTCATTTCATTTATTTTATTTCATAGAAGCAACTGTATATCTGCCATTAATCTTACACAAGGAAGAAAATCTTTTACAATATTCATACATTCTGTACGAACGTACAGTGGAGTGTGTTCCGCAAACAGCCGAAGACATCAATATTTTTCCAGACACGTATGGGTACGATGTTACACACAAAACAGTTATTCTCCGCTGGGCCACCTGAACTCTCTTATCCACCGGCTCCGAAAAATTATTATGGTTTCTTCCAAAATATAGTCCATTTTTCGCATCTGCAGTTGATCTAATCTATGAAAGAATTGAAGAAATCTGTTTCAATATTCGAAATTAATTTTATTCCCCTAGAAAAGTTTTTAGTAAAGGCCATGCTACGTAAATCTTACACTTGACGGTGTACTTGATATTAAAACGCATACAGCACAGGTGTGCAGGTTTTCTCACGATGTTTTTAAAAACATGCGTTTTCTAAAGAGGTGCACCCTTGAAATTGAACCCGGTTTTCTGCAGTGAGAAACTGAATTTCGAACCACTAGGCTATCACTGAATATTTTTATGTAAAAGGGGAAACTGCTCAGCTTCTATTACAGGAGTGACCACTTTCTGCTACCAATATGTCGAATATCATACGTCACGTAATGGAACTTTATGCCTGGTCTTTGCTCATGTACTTGATCGCTATGGGCACATATTTTGAGGTTTGGGGTTTGAGGTTTATTGCTTGGGAATCAGAAAAACCTTCCAATGGAGTAATAATAAAAAAAATGACTTTTTTTTTTTCAAAAATACATATAAAATTTTATTAAAAGGCATCAGAAAAGTAGAAGAGGTTCCACCGAAGGATTCTACACATCAAGGAAATACAATTTCCTTGAATAAATGTTGCTGACACGACCATCGTAAAGCATCGTAACTATAGCAGTGATTAAATAGGTAGTAATTATTCAATGGCCTGATTGATTCATTGGTATTAAATGTTAAAAAAGATTAAGGCACTAAGTGATATAACTGCAAAATGTAGAGCGTAAAACTCGATGCTGTAAATATGAATTGTCGAATTATATGAGGCAATGCAGTTTTGGCACCCCACTACGAAAGGCACTTTGTGTAAATATTTGTAGCGAATGGACAAGTAAAGACTTGTACCGACGCCGCAAATTTGTAGGTGAATTTAAGCGTAATGTTATTTCGATCTTCTTATTTTACAATGCAAAGTAAAATTTGTAGTTGTAGTAAAACAAAATGCTTAAGTAATAAAATTATGTTATATGTATTGATGAGATAATTTTCCTTTTATATACTTTCACGTATTACTTTCACGTATTACTTTCACGTATTACTTTCACGTATTACTTTCACGTATTTCACGTATCACGTACGTTTTATATACTTTCACTTTTATGTATGCTCATGAATCCAATAGTAAACAGGAACTGAGTCAAATTATTTCATCGAATTAACTAATCATATTGCCAATTGAAATAGGAATCAGTCTTAAAATATGTAATTAATATACACGTAATGTAACATCACGCCTGCAATCCCCGAAGAAGTACGCAGCGGAGTGTTGTACACTCCCACGTTTCACCGGTTACGTTTACATCCCACTATAGAATAGGCGGCGAGTCCATTTAATAATATTAATACGTAATGTTTTTAAACCACAAAGTTTTACCAAAATAACTTATTGTATGGTTAACTGGAGCCTAACTTAGAGCTTTCCTGAATTTCAAGTCTCCAGGCGATAGAAACGACAAGTACTATGGAAATAAGGGAATGTGTGTCACTGACATTGAGATACGCTGAATGCGTTGTTCGAATTCGTTTACATTTGTATATGTGTACTTACTCTGAAAGTGGGCAAATTTGCGTTAAATTTATTATATAAATATGGCGCGAGGAAGTACGTATATCTGAAAAAGAGCGTATAGAGCTGTAAGGCCGTATATATACTTTAAATCTTTATGCTTTCACAGTGTGATGTGTAAAGCAAACGACTGCATTTCCGATAGCACAGTGTACATGTACACTTAATGTGCTGGGCAAGCTGAGGACTTTTAAACTGCAAATGAACATTCAAACTTTAAAATATTGTTCCGCATTCTCATTCCCACGACGGAGAGTAATAATTTAGAACCCAATGAACTAGGGGCATAGCAAATAGTATTTAATAAATTGGGTAAAAGTATGTTATTGAACTGTTTGATGATTTAAATCATTTCGCGTGTTCATGCTCCTAGGATATTTACGTACGTTTTCCACAATAAAGCTTTATCTAATTGTGCCCTCAGATTTTCAATATAATTACTTTTTTCTAATGGGTTAATAAGAACATCGAATCAGCTTATGTTGTTCTATATATGGATTTTCAAAGTTAATCTTCTAGTGAATTATGTGGTGAAAATAACGGTGAAAGCTAGAATAGTTGATTTTTTTACGGTTACCATTAAGACATTTTTACATAACTACATACATATATATGGTACATACCTTATGAAGTCCTCTTGTAACGCAATATTGTGTTTCGGCTAAGGGTTCTCCTTAAAATATGAGGGCCATGTCATCAACATATGACAATATTTGGCCATTATACGGTTTGTATAGGGAAACGTTCTCTATGTAAATTAAGAAGAGGTTTGGGCCAAGGATACAGCCCTATGGGACACCCCGAATAATGGGAAGAGCATCACTGAAGAGTTAATAATACCGTTATTTACTACTATTTGTTAACCAAAATTGCAAGATGTCTCGAGAAGATACGGAAACTTCAAGAGAATATTCATTTTGTACCCACCTAAGGCCTGGCGCATCGTCTAGCTGCGTGCCGTCAGGCAGCTGCCAGGCTATTTGAGGCGAGGGGAATCCATGTGCTGCACACGAGGCCCTGGCGCCCGTGCTATTGGAGTAGACTAGTCGCGGTGGCGGCTCCATCAGGAACACAGGCCCGTGCTCCTGACCCTCACCACCTAGAAATGAGAAAGTAGATATGAGGAACAATGGTCAATTTCATAACATCTTTTCATTATTCAAAGCGGAATAAATGCCACTAATGTTGTTGTAGTTATAAACATTACATTATAAGTAAACATTGATAACGTAATACAAAATTTAAACAGAAATTCGTATAAGATGTGCATTATATTATTACGAAACAAATTAAGAACTACTTCCTCCTCTTCGCGATCGTCTGGATATACGAATCAAGTTCTAGAGCAGGAACGTTTAACGCTGTTTAAATTAAAGTCTCGCTTGCATTTAACCTTTTCTATGCAGTGTAAACTTCCGGGCAAAAAAACACACAGGGGTGGTTTAGTCGAGACACACTTTTGGTTTTCATTTTCACGTTTGCAGTGCGTCACCCTAACCAGTATTCTTTTAGGCGGTGCGCTTACGTAAAATGTGTAGGTACATAAATAAACAGCCGCGAGCAATTTTACGAGTGAATTTAAAATTTTTCTTAAAAATGTTTATCCTTCCTGACTGAAATATATTTACTAAAATGAAAGTGAAAATATATTATGCTGTTTGTAACAAAAATGTATAAACGCGAATCCTAATAGGACACTTTATGCAAAACATTAGATTCGCTAAAGTAATAGCTGCTAGTGATTCTAAAAAAAATTATTTCAACTATCACTTATCTTAGTTTTGAAGCTATGTAGCCTCGCATGTAAATAATTTAATGGAGAAAACTATGGGTATATCTATAGGTTACCTTTCTCAAAACCACAGGCAGGAGACTTCGACAGCGGTATGAATCCTTCACGCCGACTGTTACTATTCTAACGTAATGCTTATGGAAACGTGTATTTAACTCAGATTTGTGGCATTGGAGCCGAGCGAGCTGCTTTAATGCGGTTAGTGTGTCTGAGTGAACTGCTTTAATGCGGTTAGTGTGACAGACGCAGATCCGTATAATGCGGGATTTGAATTTCAAACCTCGAATCTCGATGAACCGGCTTTGATGACGTACACAGCAGCTATTGTACAGTAAAATCCTGCGTATGTTTATATAGCAGTACGATACTTATACGAATGTATTCTTGTAGCGACTTGTAGCAACTGCGGACCACAGTTGATCCTCAAAGTTCATAACCATACTTGTAATTGTAGAGCCGCAAAATTAATTTAAACAACATCGTCGGTGCCCTTTGGCTTGAAGGTTTGTAGTAACTGGTTTTGCCTTAAAATGGAAAATTACTATCATAATTAGAACTAAAACATTAATAAACAACGCTAAGCATTTATAGCTATGAAATAAAATTTCCTGTGTACGAGTATGAGTGTAGACAAAATATAAAGGTAAGTACACGAAGGTCGATATTTAAATTTACCTTTCGTCACATTGACCG
>DWTR01000112.1:0-13320 GCA_018244935.1 Ardaris minthe | reverse complement strand
TCCCTTTACATGACATCTTACACAAATGTATTCCTTACATCTTACCTTACATCTTCGGCATTTTAAAAGCCATCTCTCTTTCACCTATATAAGGGACACCTGAAGCACACGAGTATATCACCACGCGAAATGTTAGTTGGCAGTTCGGTTATTGACAATTCGCACAAAAGTTTGTATTTGGCCCCATGCAACTAATAAGTTGTAACCATGATGAAATTAAAATTTTCCTGTAGAAAGTTTTCATTCGTTTGCCACAACATAATATAGAGATATGTCCCTACATTCCCCATTCACTTCTTACTAAGCCTTAAAGATTACAATCGGCTGCTATCTTAACACAACAAGCCCTACGTTGTCGGTTTTGTCATAATAAAGCATACATTTCTCTTATTGGTATACTTCGCAATATTCAACAACAGGAGGTCAATTACTACTTTACAAAACAAATTTATACCATATACATATATTTTATCTTATTACCACATATATTTATGCCATATTTTCATATAAATTTTTACCTCATTCCCACATATATTTATTAAATATGTTATCTTAGCGTATATTTACCATATTTCCTTAAAAAAAATACTATGTCGCTATATAACATTTTTACTGTATATTATTTTACTATTGTAACATATATCTTTTTACTACATTAATTACCATTTTTGTGCCCGGTATGTGACAATAAGCTCACGCCCAATTCTGTTATGGGACGTAAACGTAACTAGCGAAACGTAGGCGTGTACTACACTCTTCAGCCTACCTCTTCGAGGATTATAAATGTGATATTATGTTATATTTTTACCGCATTACTATACAACGCAGTATAAACTTGTAAGATATGATGCTTATTTCTTTTACATTTTCGTAAATTTCAGCCCTGAAATTAATTGAATAATGCTGCTAAAATAAAGGGTGACGCGATTATAATATTATATAACCTTTCCTGTCCGTTAACCCTTTCATCGTGCGCGACTCAATAAACGATTAATCCATTAATCGATAATTGTATTTTAATTATTCGATAATGGCGTTAATAAAATCATAATTAATTCTGATATTTGTAATAAAAGTCACTGACGATTACAGAAAATTTCCTTCTGAATTTAATTAATACAACAGAAAGACGTCAGTGATTTTAAAAAAAAATTACGTTAACTTATGAAAAGTATAATGCATCGACTATTTGCTACGTTTAAATTAAATTGATTTTTATAACACTCGAGTGTTATAAGATATCTATATTTAAGTATCTCTTTAAAAAAGTAACTGCTTTTTTAATATGGAAATAAGACCAATTAAAACGCAGGTAGCTACAGTGGCGTTTCTTAATAAATGTAACTGATAAAAAAGTGCTGTTCCTTAAATATGCATGAAATAAGGGAAAAGTATGGACGTGTTTTACGGCCACAAATTGAGGAAGTTTGACCAAATTAATTGGGCCGGACATATTTTATTCAATTTACAGCCACGTTTTAACGCCAAGGGCCTAAGTTTTTTTTATTGCTCCAAACATTTACAAGAATTTAGGGTATCACAAAATGTCAAGATGTTTTATTGTTGATATCTGACAAGTATTTGCATAGAAGTCGCCGTTGGTCTATTTCGTCTGCGAAACCAACTTCGGTTGCCGGCTAAGTAAATATAAAAATGACATCATAAACTATATTTTACGGAACAGCTCAAGTTCTTCCAAATATGCTCCAAATGTCTATACTGGTCTATGCCGATTTCAACTTGGTCGAAATCGCTAAATGGAAATCTATTGAAAATGTCATCTAAAACAAACTTCATACATATGTAAGTATATAATAATATTTTATAACACGGCCATCTGGTCCCATACTACATACAGATTATGATTACCAGACGGCTGATAAACCTACAAATATGCATGTCTAAATACATACTACATTACATAATACAACTAGAACGTTATATAAATGCATTAAACAATATTTTAATATTTAAATTGTATGTACGCATCAAAATCGTAACATTGAAAGTTATTGCAAATTGTGTCCAGAGCGAATCTTTTGATACGTCGACGTGAATGGCTTGACAAAAAAAAATCCCGACAATTTTCCGGGAAAAACGTTTAACAATATGGTTTAATTTAGTTGTCACCACCAAAATACCTGCCAGTTAAAAGGGTGCAAAATGATTTTCTATAATCAAAGACAATGATTAGAATTAAAACTGTTACTTGATTGTTTCTTAATTACAACTTCTAAAGGAAACTGACTAATAATAATAATAAGCTGGCAATAACATAAACTGTTCAGGAAATATTAATACGTTGATGGATTTCAATTAAAAGTTTTGCAGCATAGTCGTGTATTGAGCATTAATGTTAAGTTGTACAGATTAATTAATAAGTTCAGTAAACGTTGGAAAGCAACTTAATCAATGTATATCTCATATGTGTGTGTGTGTGTGTGTGTGTGTGTGTGTGTGTGTGTGTGTGTGTGTGTGTGTGTGTGAATACATACATATATTTAAAATATTAATCGAAAATGCAGGCTCTTGCAACTAATAATGAAGTTGCTGGGAAGAAGAGAACTGGGCGTAAAGGAAGTCGTCACTGAAATCCATTCGTCGGAATGGACGGGGATTAAAAATACCTCCGATTTTTTTCGGTTTTCCAAAGACAAATAAATACTTCGGTTCACTGCCAACGTCTATTACTGGGCGAGACACTTCACCGCGAAGAGACATGCCTACATCGAAGTAGAATCTTAAACATTGTTAGGTGATACATATGACTATTGAAAGAATCGTCTGAATAAGGGAGATGGAAGGTAAAAATATACAATAAAATGGGGATTATTCTGAAAAAAGTTCTACTCGCCTACGCTGAAATATAAATACGTAGTTTGACGAAATCAAACATAATTACTTATATGTACCTAACAGTACTAGAAAAGGCCTTATTTTTGGATACGAATGGGTAGCGCCAACTTAAGGAAAAAACGAACAAGTAGGTAGTGCAGAGGCGGTTCCAATGCCGATGCCGCACCTAGTCGAAATACACTAGTCTTACACTTAAACAACTCGCACACGATCATCTGACTCCAAACTAGGCAGAGCCTGTTCTGTGGTGGACATAGGGTTGATAATTATAACATTAAGTATACCAAAAACTCTGAATGGACCAATAAAACCTGTAATGTCTTTTTAATGCCAATATATTCTGTAATACTCACCACGGCATTTAAAAATAACACTCTTAAAATGTCTCCAAATCCCGTTTTGGCAAAAACGAAAGCATGTTCTTCTTGTACATTCCAAATCTCACACCAATTATGTTATTGTGATTATTTAATAGTGGTCATGTACGCTTTTTTCTGTTTCTAAGATGTAAATATATTATGTACATCGACCGTTAACCTGTGCATGTCGAGAACGTGTAAGTCTATCACTGTCTTATAATGAATTCGTTGGAGATGTTTGAATTTCGAAAAATATATCACATTGTATTATTTCTCACTTTGCGTCATCCACCTTTTCCAAATATCTGCGTTCAATGGGCTGTTTTGTTACGTAACATTTAATATGAAATACGAATAAAAATTCCAGACCTTGTGTATTAATAAATCTTCAGGACTAGTTACAATCAGGGAAGCCATTCTTATTACATATTTAGTATTTAATATTCAAGATAGGGTTTGAATCATTATGACTTCCTCATTGGTCGTGTTGGTTGCAAACGCGACCGCCGATCGGAAGATCCTGGGTTGAATTCCCGGGTCGAACACTATTGAATTTTTCTAATTTAGATTTTCTAGTAGTGGCTCGGAGTCTGGATTTGTACCTGGTGTATGGCAATTGATTCACCACCTATTCCACAGTGGGACGTAAACGTAACTTTTGAAACGTGGGAGTGTACTACACTCCTCTGCCTACCTCTTCGAGAATTACAGGCGAGATGTTACGTTACATTATGTTTTTACTTACCTCGTTACTACTTCTTGAAAAGGCATGAAAATATTGGAAGTCAACCTGTCTTCTTGTACAATGATTTTAACGGCTTATGAATATCACCGTTTTAAAGGATTTCTGAAACGATTCAAATTATATCTATTCCATTTTTGGCTTAATCCTACACACGACGAAAATCTCTGCTACCCACTCTTCTGAAAGATAAAACCCTTAAGGTAATATTTATAAACGGATATTGATAATCCTTAAGATTCCTAAATCATATCCAATATTTAACCTAAGTTTCAGATGAATCAAATTTCTTGAGATTTTTTGTAAAGCTTTATCCACTATTTCAAGTCTTTTGTATGATAAATTCAATTTAATGTAGGTCCACTTTACTGTTGAGCTACAGTTTTTTATAAAACCCCACGGCGTTTTATGAACATCTGCAACTCGTTCACAACGATCGAAAGATTAAAACTGACAGGTGCTCTACATTCACAGAAAAGTTGGCAAACCGTATTTATCGCTGAAAGTTTAACTATATTGTACAAAAATCGTATCTAAACCATCTCCATATATCATATATAGGCTTTACTTCCACAACAGGCGAAACGATATAGGTACATCTAGTCGCTGAGCAGGCTTGTAAGGGCAACACGTTGCAAGCGATTTATGAGACTAGCAACATCGGATGCGGATCTTACAAAGCTTTGGATGAAACGCAAAGCAGTCAGTCCCAAGTTTAAGTTTTAGACATCAGTTGTAATTCTTTTCGACCGTGCAGTACAGGGTACATGTACATGTTAGTTTCCTAGCGACTGTTATCAAAACGTAACATCACGCCTGTAATCCCCGAAGTGGTAGGCAGCGGAGTATAGTACACTCCCACATTTCACCAGTTACATTTACGTCCCACTATGGAATAGGTGGTGAGCATATTGCCATGCACCGGGCACAAATCCAATAGCAAATGATATTTAAACTTAAAACGCACATTTTTAAGAGGTGCGCACTAGGAGTTTGAACCCGGTCTCCCGGAGTGACAGGTCGATATATAATTTATAATGTTGACCCAGAAGCGTAGCCTTGGTGTGAATATGTACTCCGTATGTGTGTAGGTATACTTACGGGATTGGCCGGGTTGATGGCGGCCACGTGGCGGCTGTAGCCGGGCCCGGCCGCCGCGCCTGCGTACGCGCTGTTCTGTGACATGGCGAAGGGCATGTGTCCCACGAAATTAGGAAAGCCGCTGAAAGGTGGGAACCTGAAGTCGAAATTGGGCATGTAAGCGACCCGGTCGGGCGTTAGGTCGAAATATTTGTGTGCAGCGGTAAACCCCACATTTTGTTGCTTTGAATCTGAACCAAAAGCCCAGTAAAGGACAACGGCGAAATGAAACACTGCGAAGAAGTCAGAAACAAAGCCGACGAGCGCGTAGTCGGAAGCGGTGTGCGTGCGCGCGGGGAAGCAGTGGTCGTTACACACAAGCAATCGGACACCGATGTTGCACCTAGCCTCAGTTCAACCACACCAAGAAGTTAGGCAGCATATATAACGTCCCCCGACTCGTCACTGCCACTGTTATGTTGTGACGGCTCCCTCGAATTGTATAGGTTCGATCGTTCAGTCTCTCCAATCCAATAAAAGTAACATACGTAACATCACGCCTATAATCCCCGAAGAGGTAGGCGGAGGAGCGTACATTCCCACGTGCCACGAGTTATGGAGTAGGTGGTGAGTCTATTGCCATACACTGGACAAGTGGACAGATACCCAGACTCCGAGCGACATCTAGGAAAGCTAAGTTAGAAAAATCCGATAGTCCCCGAACAGGTATTTGTACCCAGGACCTCTCGATCGGCAGTCGCGCTCGCAACCAACACGACCAACGAGGCAGTCAGGTAAGAAAAGATGAATGTTTAAAATGTTCTTAAATGTCTCCGGGCAACAGCAACTGCTTTTGAACGTTGCGATCAGGCAATTTTATATTCTCTGCACTAAAAACGAAAACGATTTTTTTTTAAATTTACATGTAAGATATGCGTGCCTACATCAATATAAGTTACGTTTAAAAGTTCCGTGTGCAATTTGCGTCACGATCAGACTTGTTCAGGAATCGTATTATCACCAGAAGACAGGGTTTAGAGTGTGGCGTAAAACGCAGAAGATCAAGTGAAACCGTCGGTTTATATAAGGCTAGTACTTACTAGCCTACAGTACCAGTAGCCTACTAGTACATATCATTTATTATTTGTAACAAACAGAGAACATAATTGAAATGAACATAAAATTCACGCTTAGAAAAGTTTGATGAGTATCAAAATGTACAATGGCAATATAAATACTTTGCCTATAATCTGTGTAATAGGATATCCAACAAATTGTTTTCAATTGCTTGAAAGGCGATATAAATAAGTTGGGGTTAATCCGAGATGATGAACACAATTGCCGGTGCAAATTCATCTCCAAATTTACGAAATTAATAATCTCCGTCGATTATACATTGAAACGAGCTTGATTTTTTAACGATGATCAGACGCTACACATATACAAACGCTACACTATACTATAGACATGTATTACTGATTGAAACTAATTACACTCCAAATACATTTATTACAGTCTGAATATGGTTCAACAGGCAGACATGTACGGAAAAACTAAGCTATTAAAGACAGCACAATTAATTCCTGTAATGTAGTTAAATGCCAAAATTAGGTTAAATGCCAATGCATTCACTCTATTAATACATAGTTATATGACAGTGGACAGGATTGTTAGTTCATTCAATTCCGATCCACACTGAATGCCGCTATCACTGTTTGCCCATCGACCCGAAATTGAAGAGAGCTTGGCTCTTTGACTCTGCTGAAATTGATATAGAGCTTAAACAAACTGGGTTTGCTGCAATGAAAGCTTCCATTAACTATTTTAAATTAAGAATAATATTAAGCTTTGATTAAATCTGCATTGTAATTCAAATTATTATAATTACCATATGCTCACAATGAACAAATGGAATATATTCCTACATTATTAGATAGACACGGTTGATGTAATAATGATTTTTTTAAATTGATGCTAGTTAATTTGGATTGCACAACGCACAATACAAAGTATATTCTATGAATTATATGTAGAAATTTACAGTTTGTGAATAAACAGTTTGCTGACTTTTATGTACTCTAAATGTACATTAAGAATCATCACATTTTTTCTGATTCTTTTTTGGGTTATGGTAATAGTAAAATTAATCTTTATATTGTATAAAATTAAGCCGCTCCCGCTGTCTGTTCGCTTAGATCTTTTAAACTAGTCAGCGGATTTTAATGCAGTTTTCAGCAATAGTTAGAGTACTTTATGAGGAAGGTTTATATGTAAAATACATACATGTTACAGTACAGAAAAGCCAAAAAATTCAAAGATTTCTATTGTGATATCGTAACAAACATATTTTTGGCTAAACCTTACGACATAGATCAAATTAATATACTACGGAACTGTATATCTTCAAAAGATCGATAAAAAAGTCAAAGTTAACGTGCGAAGACGGGCCGAGTCGCTAGTTCGCTATAAAAGGTGTCAGACATTATTAGTGAAATTTTATTCCTATCATACATTACGCATTAATTTATATTTGTTGGACATACTTATCCTTGTAACTTCGCAGCAGAATAACTCAATTGCAAGCCTTAATCAGATCATTATATACACTCTTAGTATTCCCTCTGTTACCGGGAAAGCATATAACGAAAACGAGGATCATTAGATACAACGCAGCAGTCGACAATAAAAAGATTTCTTGCGTGCGGAATGCGAGATGCAAGATTCGCAAATGTATGCATTGTTCTAGGTCCAACAAAAATAGCCAGTGGTATTGGAACAAGTTTTTCCTGTTGGATGGACAACGGCCCCTAACCACCAATGCACGAGAAAGTGCCAGAGTTATCTCATACTGTCGAACCGCGGAAATAAGTATTCCGAGTTCTGCAACATATAATTTGGCAAGCTGCACCGATATCAGTGGCGTCTAAGAGTTATTACCTTAGGAATGTGTTGTATGTATATGGCAAATGTAGAATTGGAAGGAAGGAGATGTCCAATATTTCGTACTGAATTTGAACTGAATGATTAAAAAAAACTTTACTATTTAAGGAGTAATTTAAAATTAATAATTATACCCGGCTTACGCGCTTTCAAATAACCGTAATTTATTTAGTTTTAAACATAATTTTACTGTTTTCAAGAAAGTTATTACATCTTCGTTATTTATAAATATCAGAACTGTGTGATGAACATTAGGTAAAAATGAAAAATGTACTTATATTAACACACAACGTAATTACCTTAAATCATACATTGATAATGATTGCTATGCTGATTAGCGGAACATAAAAAAAAATTGAATTTTTGTATTTTTTACGATGCAAGATCGATCATGCATCAAATGCTAATACATGTATTAACATGTCCCGTCATACATATTTATATAAGAGAAATTCCCTCAGCGCGGAGATGCAAATACGCTTGTTGCTTGATTCAATGAGTCGGGTTCCCACGTAGAAATGCAAGGCGAAGATCACAAGGAGTCCGTTGAATTCACTATATCCCAACTGTAGCCCGTGTCAGTACGCCTAGCTTTCCGGCATTGCATCTCCCATTATTCTTATAACTCAAAGCATATTGAACTCATACTCTTTCCATAGAAAGCTTAAATTTCATATCCGCTTAGCATTATTCTTCCAAAGGCGTGAACATGTACGTTGTACCGTGGTCGCATCAGCGCTCGTCACAACGATACATAGCGAAATCGTTAGCTCACGTCCGAATGTTTGTAAAGCTTATTATCATAAGTTTTAGGATTTGAACCGGGAAATGCGCAAACAATATTTTGCGCTGACCGTGCCGCGACGCGATGCCAACAGGCTTACGTCGTTCCTTACGCCTTATGCGGCACCTATTACCTGAACACAGCTAGGCACTCGCGATATGACTTTCAAATTATAATCTTCAAAATCGTTTATTAAAGTAAATAACATTTATTGAATGGTTTCTTTTTGCTGTTAATCCTAAGATATTGTAAATTTATAAAGTTTGTATTTTTTTACTTCACGTGATTAAAACTTTTAAGAATACTGTGAGGGTATGACTTTACTATACTTGTAAAATGCTTGAACATGAAATGTACATGTTGACGGTGTCGGATAGTCGTGTCGTCCTCAACTACAATTTTTTTTTGCAATTTTCTTAATTGCTTGCAAGTATCTTTCTCGTAGGTTTCTTCCGATATTGGTACAATATATGTATATTATATATTGTAATGTGTATTTTTTTTTCTGAAAACGGATATGTTGAATAAGAAATAAGTCATATAAATCATTTATGTACAAATCGTGACGCCTTAACTGTCTGAGTACTCAGCATAGATCCTCTCTAGGTTTTATGAATAGGTAATTACAATTTATAATTATGTTGTACCTTGATACGTAATTAAAAATACACATACCATACGTTTACCTGTGTACCTAAATATACTTATTATAGGCATGTCTTTATACATGTATGAATACACAAAGTTAAGGTGCTATATAAAACTCGATAATAAAATGAAGCACATACGAGTATTTACATTTTCCGACTCTTCACGGATAGTTGCGTGTCATTATCGTCTCATTGGTAGACATGGGATACATTCTGTAAGTGGAAATGGCCCGGAGGTTACATCAGCGCGCTGCTGCAGGACGTGCGGATTGGGAGAGCGACCGGTTACTGGCCATCCCGTAGTCGGAAGTCGTCAAACCACTCTAAGAGCTTCTGGAATGATTTTAAGGAGTCCATCATATGAATACGATTAACAGTAACTCAATAATAGGTCCCTTGTAAAGATTGTTCGATGTGTTTATAGAAATAAAGAGGCTTTAGAATCGAAAATGAAACTGTTCGGGCAACACCGCGCAGGACATGGATAATATTGATGTTCATTGTTTAAACAATTCAAGGAGCTATTGTTATATTGCATGCTTACCAAAGTATCATTCGTCAATGGAAAAATCTTGGAAACTGCAATACAAATTAAGATTTAATTTAAATCAACGCAAACTGCAAGTACGTAAATGTCGATTACGAATGCGCAATACGCTGCTGTTAAACTATATCTTAATTAATCGATTCTTTTAATGGCAGATAACTGAAAAGCAAAATAAATGAATGCTTTGTCGTCTAAAACATTTACAGCCTTCGTTAATTATTAGAATAATAAAATTAATATTTCAATACCATGACATTATTACTATTCTAACTAAATGTGTTCTAAATAATATTTTTTATTTTAATTATTTATGCTCCTACTTTTATATGATTAAATTTTGAAATAAATGTATTTTATATGAAAAATTTACATTCTCTTAGCACATTTTAACGTATAGAACACACATGACCTCAAAACATTTATAAGATCGTCATATACATCTTAATACAACTTAGTACATCTTAATACTGGGTATTTACTTAATAAATTGATCAATTCCGACAACAATTAACATCATTTAGAAAACAGCATTGCAAAGCGTATCCTTTTGAAAGTCCATTAGCGTGTCAACTAAAATAAAATAGCTCCAGCCCCAGAGAGCCAGCGGTAATCGTACTCTGTGGCAGAAGTGAACTAAATTGGATTTGAAGCTTAACAAACCATCGCAGCTAGCCGTTCAACGCTTACCGCGCACTTTAAATCATCTTTTACTTTTAGCTTATCTATTTCTCTTCATTTCGTTCATAAGAAATTAATGGACAAGTTGGTGACTGATGGCTTATATTCAATAGTACAAACATTGCTATGAAATTGAATCATCCTCCTACTTCATTTGGGACCTGGCGTTACGCTATAATAATAATTATTATTGTAGAACAACAATCAGTGTAAGTGGTTTGTGGAGTCGAACTAATTATTTATTATCAAAAAATAAATAAAGTGGTTTTGACTTCGACCACCAACCGTGTAATACGTTGTAACATCGATCGGCATTGCTTTAATTCAATCAATCAATAAAACAGATATTAAAAGTGACGATATCTTTCATTTCACGAAATATTTTAAGTGCGCAAAGGAACAAACTGCCTATTCGATAGCATACTAAAACGCTAGTGGTAATAATAACTCGTAATAACTACATATAAGCGTCGTAATAACCCAAGTCCTTAAATTGAAAACGTTGTTTTTGGCTCGTACCTCACCTACTTTTTATCCAAATCCGTATTAAACATAAGCTTATTTTCATATCAAACTATGTATCTATTGAACATACACTTGAATATTTTCGTTGTACAAATAATAAATAAACACGTTGAATGTTACAGACAACAATAGGAGAGATAATGTTAATAAATACGTCTTAGTATAACATAAATAGTACAATAAAATATACTTATACAGTGACCGTTTCACGTTAACACCTACACACCGTTTGCTATAAATAGAAAACTTGGTATTCTATGGTCTTTTATATTACGATAGTAGGAACTTGAAAGGTATCAGACCAAAAACAATACGACGTTTAGTTGTTTCGAGATAAACTATTCACGTGGTCAAAATTGTAACAAAATTAAAAGTTTTTATGTCTGACATATTATTCAAATGCCCTTTTTAGAACTTAGTGTCGTGAATATTACAAAGATCTACTAACATCGAATCGAAATGTCATAGGCTTTCTGAAACCTAGTGGAGATTATTTTAATGATTGTATTGCCTGATTAATATGTTTATTAACTAGATAAATAAACTGCTTAAGCGTATTAATGAAAGTTTATAAAAAAACCGTGTAATTGCATGAAAGTTACAGTTGCAAAATAACTGGTACTAGTGGTCGAAATTCGACCATAATCCATTTAAATTTTAAGTTTGAAGGTCCAGGTGATTGTCAGAGACTATACTAAGCAACACAGTTCATTAACTTTTTTTAAACAAATTAAAAAATTCAAATAAAAATATCAATACCACGATCAATAAAACAGAAATAAGGTAGGCACGGGCATATATTTTTAGAGTATACGAGTATCTTCATGTCTTGTTACGATGGTTTTGTAAATTAAATAATTTACAAAAAAAAACCAGGTTATAAAAAAATCGACCATCGATATCTATATTTCAATATCGAACTATCTGTATGTCCTCCAATGAAATATTAGTAATAAATATCGATATCTCTAAATAATAATATCGGTATATTATTATCTACAGCCCTACTGACGTGTACGCAGTGTTTTGTGAGGATGTGTTAAGTCAGGGCGGTGATGTGGTTTTTGATAAAATAAGGTATTTATAATGCATTATTTCACAAAATATGATCTTTCTGCGCCCATCCCCCCGCTGAACTTCCTAGGGTGCCAAGTTTCATACTCCTCCGTTCGCGCGCCGTTCGTATAAAGGCACCCAAAGCTCGCTGCTTCATGCTCACCGGCGCGCGCGCGCGGCTCGCAGCAGGCGGGCGGCGCGGGCGCGGGCCGCAGCGGCCGCACGCGCACGCGGTAGAAGCGCGCGCCGCGCGGCATGTGGAACCGGTTGCCGCTCTGCGAATAGAACCCCCTCCGCTCGGACCGATTCACGAGTAAAAACGAAGTTGTGTGCTGCAATCTCTTACGAAAAATCTATTATTATATTACTGAATATCAAATCGACGGCAAATAAATTAAAATTGGTTTCGAAGGTTCATTATTTCAACTCGGTCGAAAATGATTGGACCCAGCCGAAATAGCTTCGAGTAGTCCAAATTGCGATCACACTACAACCATGTAAAACGAATACACCTGATCTAATAAATGTTTTAAATATTAATGCTGCCGTACTTTAAAACATCGGTTTACATTAAAATGTAATGCTAGTACACGATTGCTAAATTGAAATCAACATTACTCATAGTCTATGCTTATGTACCGTAGCACAATAAAATAAAAAATACAATATACATCTTCTACCTAAATAAAACTGTTCACTAATCATGATGCAAATGTAAACCTTCTTAGCGTAACAATACTCCTTGGAGTCCACGGTGGCGACCGCATAGAGCCGCCTGTCGCTCTCGTTCTTCAGCTGGATGCTGAGGTCCAACGCGGCCAGGCAGTCGCTATGCACGAAATACATCACGTTCGCCTCCTGAAACAATTCAAAACATGTTAAATATATGTGTAAATACATGGCGAAAATCCAAGAATTCAGAGCAAAAAAATTTCTTCGTGGTCTGCATCGGTCAATATCTGGAAGATACCGGAAGTAAAATTTATAAGAGTTAAACAATAAAATAAGTAAAGTTCTATTATGCGACCCATTGTCGTCGTTCAGTCGGCCAACGCATCGAGCCGGGCGCACGCACCTGCAGCACGGTTTAGTTGAGGTGCGCG
>DWTR01000111.1:0-13327 GCA_018244935.1 Ardaris minthe | reverse complement strand
CGAGTGGGCGGACGCGGATGGCGAGGGCCGCGTGGGCCCGTCGGCCGGAATGCTGACAGCGCGCAAGGCGCTCAATGCACTGCACGTAGACCTCGCCGTGAGCGGCTACTCACAGGTGCGAGCCTTTAAATCTGTTGCAAACGCTTCGCAAATAATAATTCGCTTTGAATTCTGTTGCAAACTTCAATTTATCAATTTGCGCAGTATGTTTATATGCTGAGTTTGAAATCTCACGTACATATTTTCAACTTTTTCCACCTGTGAAATGTACCAGAGGCATAATTATTATTTGAATATTCCAATTTCATATTCCAAAATTGTGTGAAATGCCATGCTGAAATGTTAGATCTCGTACACCGGGTTATGATTAAACGTACTCTTACGTCTGTAATCCCCAAAAAGATGGGCAGAGAAGACTGATACACTCCCAAGTTTCACCAGTTACGGTTACGTTCCATTATGAAATATGTAGTGAGTCTAACTAATTAAATCAATTCAACTCGGTCATTTTGTTCGTGCAGGTGTACGTTGACCAGATGGACGCCGACGTGGTGGCGGTGACGAGGCACGAGCCGCGTTCGCGCAGGGTGAGTGTGACAGGGAGGGCGGGGTGGGGCGGAGACGGCTCTCGTGACGACGCGCCTGTGTCCGCAGTCGGTGATCCTGGTGGCGCACACGGCGTTCAGCGCGCCGGACGCGGGCGGCGCCGCGCGCACTCCGCGCCCACTGCGCTTCGAGGGACAGCTCGATGACATCTTGCTCGAAGCCAGCATCCGACACCAGGATCACAGGTACCTCGGCCGCCTATAACATCACCGACTCACTGTTGCGATGTCCTGCGAAAAACGATTGCCTTAATATGAACTTTTACCGTACCCATATCATTGTACAACAAGACGTATAGAACGCGGTCAGTCTGGGCGCTTAATAAAATTAGGATATAGAATCGAAATGTTTATCGGCGAGCGAAGATATGAGTAGACAGACATCTAATTACAATAAAATTTAAAATCAATTTCTTTGTAATTATTTTTCAGTATACGTTACAATGACGACATACACGTTACGTATGCAGCCGTAAGTTATTTTGTCCGATGCGAAGTTTGAAATCGAATAAAATTCTGTTGCTGTCGGGATTCAGGAACACCGGGCGTCCGTTCCAACCGCCAAGCGCGTTTTCGAAGCACGCGCAGTATATCAACGGTCTGAACGAGTACGAGGTGCTGGTGCGCACGGGCGTGCCTCTGGCGCAGTCCAGCGTGTTCGGGGCGGAACGGCGCGACGGGCCATACACTGTGCTAGAGTTCCGCTCGCTGCCCCCCGGCGCCGTGGTGGCGCTGCGCGTGTCGCCACGCGCGCCTGCCGCCGCCGCACTGGCCGCGCTGCGTCGCTGCGTGACCGACTTGCACGCTGCGCGCGACGCACTGCAACTGCAGCCTACGTTGGCCGACCTCGACCTGGCCGATTTCAACACGCTGCTCTATTGCTGCGACGCCGAGGAGCGCGAACGCGGCGCTGGCGGTGTCTACGACGTGCCCGGCCACGGCCCGCTCGTCTACGCCGGCCTCCAGGTGCTCCCTCCGCGCTAATGATCGTCTGGCTGATTCGTCAGCTTCGACTGTTCTCATGCATTGGACTGTCTCAGGGCGTGGCATCGCTACTGGACGAGGTGCGCGCCAATGACGACCTCGGGCATCCGTTGTGTGACAACCTGCGAGCAGGCGACTGGCTGCTGGAGTACCAATGGCGCCGCCTGGAAGGTGAACCTCGCCTGGCCGCGGCAGCTGCTCGGCTGCGTGATGGGCTCCGTCCGCTTGCAGAGTTACCGCGCTTCCTCGTCCCCACTTACTTCGACGTACTAGTCCGCGGTGCGCACGCGGCCGTAACGCAAGCGGCGCTAGCGCGTCTAGGCGCATGGGCGCGCTGCGACAGCTTTGTGCGCGCATTATCCCTTACCAGCGTGCAGCTAGCCGCCGCCGTGGGTTCTGCGCCCCTGCCGTCACCTTCGCCCGCGCTGCCGCCCCCGCGCCCCACGCGTTCCGTGTCGCTGTCGGCGGGATTGCCACACTTCGCTGTGGGATACATGCGCTGCTGGGGCCGCGATACATTCATTGCGCTGCGCGGTATCTTCTTGCTTACGGGTCGCTACCAGGTACTAAACATTTCTGTCGCTTCGCCCATGCCCTACTTGCATATTTTCTTCTTCTGTGAATAATCTCCTTTGTCGTTTCAACCACAGGATGCTCGATTCCACATCCTCGGATTCGCTGCGTGCCTCCGTCACGGTCTAATCCCCAACCTGCTCGACGGCGGCAGGAACGCTCGATACAACTGCCGAGACGCAGTCTGGTGGTGGTTGCAGAGCATTAAGCAGGTAGGCATCTGATGCGGATCGTCTTCATATCTTCTTAAATTAGTGAAAAAGTTATACTAAACAAAATGTTTTTTCAGTACTGCACGGAGGCTCCGCAGGGATATGCGCTTTTGACGGAACCTGTCTCTCGGCTGTTCCCCAAGGATGACTGCGAGGCAGCACCGCCCGGCGCCGCTGACCAGCCACTACACGACGTGATGCAGGAGGCCCTCGACCTACACTTCCAGGTGAGCCTTGCACAATCGCCGTTCTGTGATTCGTGGCCGTTGGACGTCGCTTGACTTTTTCCTCCGTCGTTTTAGGGACTCCTGTTTCGAGAACGTAACGCGGGTCGGCAGATCGACGCGCACATGTCCGACAAGGGCTTCAACGTGCAGCTCGGCGTAGACCCGGAGACTGGATTCCCATTCGGCGGCAACGACGCTAACTGCGGCACGTGGATGGATAAGATGGGCTCGTCGGAGGCGGCGGGCACGCGCGGCAAGCCCGCCACGCCGCGCGACGGCAGCGCCGTAGAGCTAGTGGCACTCGCTTACAGCGTGGCGTCCTGGCTGGCGACGCAGCATCGTGCAGCGCGCTTCCCGTATCCTGGCGTAGCGCGCCGCCATCGCGACGGCAGTCTCACCGCATGGACTTACGCACAATGGGCCGAACGCATTCGCCACAACTTCGAACGCTACTTCTGGGTGCCACCCGCGCCCTCTGCCGCCGACCTGCGGCCCGACCTCGTACACCGACGGGCCATCTATAAGGACTCGCACGGCGCTTCCCGGCCTTGGGCAGACTACCAGTTGCGTTGTAACTTCGTGGTTGCGATGGCGATTGCGCCCGACCTCTTCGATCCAAAGAGGGCTTGGCTCGCGCTCGACAACGTGGAACGCTTGTTACTCGGTCCCCTTGGCCTCAAGACACTTGATCCGGCCGACTGGGCGTATCGCGGCGACTATGACAACTCAAATAACAGCGACGACCCTAGTGTAGCGCACGGCTTTAACTATCATCAGGGCCCTGAATGGGTCTGGCCACTTGGATTTTACGTCCGCGCGCGGCTCGCTTTTGCGCATGAGAACGGCAAGTATGCGCGCACAGTGGCCGCCGCATACGCGACGCTCGCCCCGCTCGTGGCCGAGATCCGTTCGTCGCCCTGGCGCGGTCTGCCCGAGCTCACCAACGCGGGCGGCGCGCTCTGTGCTGACTCCTGCCGCACGCAAGCATGGAGCTCGGCCACCGCGCTCGAGGCGTTGCACGAGCTCGAACTGGCTCGCCGCGCGCGCCCTCTCACCGCTGACTGACGCCCCCCCCGCGGCCGCCCGCGCCGCGTGCGACATGCGCCGCGCGCGGCCTCGCCGCGCCGTCTATACGCCGAGCCGTACGAACGCACGCCTGCACCCGGACGCCGTGCCGCTGCCTCGGTACGCCGCCTGTTGCGTCGACGCACGCCGCGTGCCGCCCGTCTAGAGCGCGCCGTTTACAACCTGCTGCAGGGCAACGCCGCGCGCGCCGGGGCGCTCGCCACTGTTGTCTACAGCGATCGCTACTTTCGCTATGGCCTGCCACTGCATGCGCGCCTTGCACCTGCCCGCGCAGAAGATGCGCAACCGCGTCCTGCGCGCCCCGTTCATTTTGTGCCGCTACGGCCGACGGGGCCCCGCGCCGCGCCACGTTCAGGCCTACTATCAGACGCGGCTGCGCGGGTGATATCACCCCCGGCGCGTTACGCCCCGCTACGCCGCAGCCGCCGCGATGTGCCGCGCGTGTTCTCAGTGGCGGCGCCGACGCGATTCTGGGAGGTGCCCACAAGCGAGTACCGTGCGCGTTCGTTGCCATTGAATTACCGGCAGCCAGCGGACGGTGTAGAACCGCGTGCCATAGACACGACGACGGGGGAGCGCCGATGGCGTCGCGAATCGCCTGCGAGCGCACGCTCAAGCGAAGAAGCGGATGCTCCACGGCCAGAGTTCGCGCTACCAGACGACGAGGCTGCACCGCGACGCGCCAGCGTAACCGAGTCGGCATATGAGCGCACGTACGGAGCTCTGGCAAAGGAGGCGCCGGTAGACGCGGCCAACGTAGCGGGCGAGCCAGCGGACAAGGCGGGCGGGAAGACGGGCCCATTGCGGCGGAAAGTACTGAACACGGAGCGGTACAACAATGGCGCCCGCGCTGCAGCGATGCGGCGCGGCGGGCCGCGGCGACGCGTGCGTGCGGCTGTGCGCACGCTACTCGCGTGCAGCGGCGCGTTCTACGCACTGGCATTGTTAGCGTTTTACTTTCTGAGCCTGGCGTGAGCCGCGGTGGAAAAAGACCCTTGCTTGCGCATGATATTTTGAATTTATGTTTTAGAGTGCCATACTTTATGTAATCTAGACCGACGAACGCGCAGCGAAGCCGCCTGCTCGCCGGTGGTCGAGGGTTTCGTTGCGACGTTCGCTTCGATCGTATAGGAGCTATACTATATTTTAAGGTCGTAGGCTTTATATTATAAGGGTAGATACATTTAAAACCTACTTCCCGGTCTCTATGTTGCTTAGTATTCTTTATTTCTCGATTCATAAATGTTCTGTAAGGAATATCAAACCCGTCGTGCGAGGGACCAACGGAGATGTAGTAACGGTTCTAATAATATTGATATCCTTTTTACACACAACCATAGATATAAAGATGTCTGCTAAAATATTACTAACAACTGTGATTTTGTTAATAAAGTTCAAGAAAAATTTATACAGTTTACTACAATAATGTTGGAAAATTTTTATTTACCATTACGTTGTTTTTAAAAATTATACAAATTGTTTTGTGTTATTAGTTATATGATACATTAAATAATATGGGCGAAAAACCTCTCAGACAGCTATTTATATGAACGTATCTGCCTCAATCGTTCCTCTATGCATAATGTGATCAAATTGTTGTTCTTTAATAAATTTGCATTATTCGACATTTGTTTATTTTTTTAATATTTTTACACTTACACAATTACACGCAACGTTTTAACTTAGTTTTCCGTTAGTTTTTAATTTAGTTTTCCGTTAAAAACATTCGTGAGGATGTCGACTAGTTTCCTACGTGTTTTTCAAACTAATCATTATATTATTCGCAATCATAGCGGATGCAAAGTAGTCGCTGAATAATGTTACATTCTGCATATCAGTTTTAAACATCTTCACAGAATTTTCTATGTTAGTTGGCCGTTGATGTATTATTTTATGTTGTTTATCCATCACATTTTCACTACGCTTTAAAAGATTAAACTCTGCTTCTACAATTGACGTCTGTTTTTTTCCAATAGGATGCTAAATGATTCTGATTATGCCTAATAATGTCAATGTCTCTTTCATACTTTTCTGCAAAGCGTTCTTCCAAAACACCAAACAATTTGCCAGATATCCGACGCCGTTGACGAGACCGCGCCGGCGCCTGGCACGCGGCTTTCTTGCCGATGTAGCGGAATAAGGTTATAATAAGTAGGTTAGGAATAAGGAATATTGTTCTTAAATTCCGAGAACTCGTGCCTTCGTTGCAACAAAATTCCCTCGCAATTTAATACTGTCTTTATTAGAGCACAGGTGTTTTCTAGATATTTGATGTACTGCGCTACGGTCTTAGTGCCTTGTTGATATGGATACAAATGTTGGTAAAAAACTTAATCTGAGACAAATTAGTCTCATCGCTAGAAATCAGAAAATCAAGAATTTTTTTTGCAGTTGTACCCGGAATTGAACGCAATGTCTTATTTAAGCCCACCCGATTTTTTTTTTGAACACGTTTCTGCAGAATGGGAAAGTTAAAGTAGTAAAGAATATAGCAAAAATATAATTATCAAAAATTCACAAATTATATACAGAATCCCGTTACAATTTCATGCACAGTTTACGATTTCTGACCGTATATTGCTTAACTCGCTGTTTACGCTGAAGAGAAATTCGATTCTGGTAATTACCGCGAGTTAGCTACATTTACTGAATTTTTATTAAAAATTTTAGTTTAACATAATCAGTCCTATAAAGTCATTTTAAAAGCTTTCAACGTCTGTTTTCAATGGTCAAGCTTGATCCTGTACTCGAATGTCAGGAAAGCTTACCTATTACCTATCCTTTACTTGGATTTTACATTCAAGAACAAGTATTACGTAACAACGTAACATCACGCCTGTAATCCCCGAAGAGGTAGGCAGAACAGTGTAGAACACTTCCACGTATCATCAGTTACATTTACGTCCCACCATGAAATAGGTGGTGAGCCTATTGCCATACACCGGGCACATTTCCAGACTCCGCGCCACATAAAGAACATCTAAATGAGAAAAATCCAGTAGTGTGCAACCCGGGATTTGAACCCAGGACCTCCCGATCGCCAGTCGCGCTTACAACCAACACGACCAACGGGGCAGTTTGTAAAATAAACCAAATATTCAATCTAGTGCTCTTAACCTTCATTTATCGTACATATATTTTATTAGTGGTAAAAAATTAATAATTTGAGCAGCTTTGCCTTATTACTTTCGTCATTATCATTAGCTATTACCCGTTTTCATAACTCTGAATATACAATCATTAAAATTAGAAATCCAATACCGAAAACGGGAGCCTAGGAGCGAGCAAAGTAATTGGAAATGTTTCACGATCATAATTAATCCTATATTTACTGCCTTGTATTGATATAGAATTATTTATCTTAATTAAAGTTTCATTATCTATATACACTTGGAATTTGTTAAAATTTGGTAGAATGTACGAATTATTCTTAACTTGTTTTTGATCCAAAGATGATACTGTTAAAACCACATAAATTAAATTATTGTTTTAATAACAAAATTTATGTTGATTTTTTTATTGTCCTTCAGTAAAATCATACGGCCAATATAGAATTATTATTTATGAATTATTAATGAAATTCTCCGAAGTTGGGCTCCATGTTCTGACTGGTTCGTCGCGCGATGTCCAAACTTACAAATTTCATTAATTCCCTCCGTTAATGAGGGTCCGAGAGATGCTAAGTGACGTCGACAGAACACGCCTACACTCTTTGATTATCACAAATTATGATAAAAAGCGGGAGAGGACTCACTTTTCACGTTTAACTACACATATAATACGCTTGCAACTAGGTACAAAGAAGCACGATAGGTCTGTAACGATAGAGATATTCGACGCTCGCTGCCCTCTGCGTACCCCGTTGGGAACCTGGCGTTACGATGTAATAAAGTACAGAAGTCCAGTAAAGGATTTCAGGTTACAGACGGTACTATAATGTACACAATACCAAGGCATATTACGATACATTACAATGTATTTTCTGTAGTAACGGAACAACTGTAATATATCATCTCCTTCTTACGTCATCATATGACATATAACGTCTAACAAGGCAAAATTATCTCGGTGTAACAAGAGATATTATTGAAGAGGTAATGACCGCAATGAAATGAATTGCAGAGTTAATGAACACAATGATATGAATTGCAGAGGTAATGATGCAATGATATGGATTGCAGAGGTAATGAACACAATGATATGAATTGCAGAGGTAATGACTGCAATGATATGAATTGCCCAGGTAATCTTGGTAATGTTGTACGTTATAGAAAACTACCGTCTATGGTAGTTTGCTGTAATGTACATATATAGTAGCACAGCACATAAATATGATTTATAGCTCCGTCTGTAACGATCTCATCACCTTCTATTTTTTTATAAACTGGTGGCTTCCAAACTATTCAAATAATACTGACAAAATAAACAGGAAAATGCAAACAACTTGCGTTAACATTACGAAAGGTTTATTAAAGATTGAATGGAAATAGTCGTAATAAAATCGCCATTTTGGAGTCCCGAACAAACAGCGCTGAGGTCACGAATTTCTTGTTTATCTGTTTTGTTGTATAATAATATAGGTAAGAATAGCAAAAATAACGAAGGGAGTAAACGGTGACAAATATAATTATTTATATGGCTAGAATCTTTCAATAGCATTACAATTCAAATTGTATTATTATTTAAGCAATTATTCATTATGCATACCATGTGCTCAAAGTGTCTCGTGCACGTTCACCAAACGGGCGTAACGTATGGCTTTCTTTTTTTTGCTTAACCTTAGCCTCGCCAAAAATAAGTAAAAAACAACACCACGCCTGTAATCCCCGGAGAGGTGGGCAGAGGAGTGTAATACACTCCCACGTTTCACCAGTTACGTTTACGTCCCGCTATGGAATAGGCGGTGAGCGTATTGCCATGCACCGGGCACAAATCCAAAATCATGATAAAATGTTCATCAATACCGAGAGTTTAGATGTTTTACTAGTGTCGCCTTGTTCATTAAAGACACGACGGCCAGGTGGATACAATAAATATATTTAGAAAACGTAAATTAATAATACTTTATTTCGCCCTATCCTATTTATATCATGTTTAGTGCCGCTTATGTAAGCAATCTCATTATAGATTTTTTTGCGAAACAAATAAGACTTACTGCCTGACTGCCGCGTGGGTTGATCTCAAGTGCTATTGCTGAACACGAGGTCCTGAATTCGATCACAGAGTCGGACAAAATATTATTTGGTTGCTTTAACTTGAATTCGTAAGTATATAGTAGTATCGACTATGTATTTGTACCCGGTGTATGTCAATTGACTGCTCCCGTATTGCATGGGAACGTATGTATAACGTAATTGGTGAAAAGTGAAATTACTAAACTTGTCTACCTATCTGTTCAGTAAAATACAGGTATTATTTTATTAAAACGTTTTTTGTATAGCAAGTAAGACAGAAATTATATCTTTAATATATTTTATATAAGAACATAACAATTAAACAAATGTTCAGTGAACGGAAATATAAGTTAATTTTCAAGTCGTTAGCACTAAGAGGCAGTTAGTGGAGAACAGAATTAATGACTATTTGTAGACGGAAGTTGAATTCTGTTTAGTCTGCTTCGTATTATTTGGGGCCGACCATCGGACTCGCCCGAAACGCTTTGTTAAATGATTTGTTGCCAAAGCCAGCAGGTTAACTGATACAACTAATTTGAATTTGGAATTATTGGTTGGACAAATTCATTACCGAATTAAATTTTCGAACGATATTTCTATTATCGACAAATGACTTTATTGCCTTTTCTAAGGGATATCTGCTTACACGGCCACCTGATTGCAAAGTTGACTCGAAAAAAGCCTCTGTCATGGTAGCCCGGCGGCCGATAAAGTACGTACGTAACTACTTATAATTATACTCTTACATAGATTCTTTTATTATTTACATCCAATCACAGAACTAAATACTTGTGCTCACAAAACAAATGTTAGTCCAGGGTGGTTATTGACTTGTTATGTTACGGAAGTAGCTGGATGGAATACGCGGGCTACATCTATTTTATTGTTGATTGCTGTTCACAGGCTGCTATCTAACATCAATGTTTCTGCGATCTATCTCGCAGCTTATGATACGATATGTCTGCCTATCCCACTCCTGTTGAATCCTAGACAAAGGTTGCACCGTGTTATGTAACTCCTGTATCCTCAATACCTCGCAAGATACGGCTGCAAGAGCACAGAGAAAATGACTACTCAAAAGATATTTTGAATATATATATATAGAAGGAAAGATGGTGATAATAAAATTTTGATATCAAAATACCTCATTCTCTCACTGAGCCTTGCCGTTGCGCGTCAGATATTAAAAAAGTTAAACAGTGATTTGATGTTACCAAATTAGGATTTTAATTTCGTTTCGCTATTATTTGTATGAACATGCCATATCATTTTTAACATTCGATAAAGGCACACTGCGAGTACGGGATATATTTTGCTAAAGCAAAAATCCACCGATACACAGAGGCGTTACTCAATCTGATATGCAAGATGTATTAAATCGATACATATAAGATACTTATTTAGCTTTTTTCTGCTATTTTCCTTAAGTAATTTAAACGTGTGTAAAATCTTTTTTTTTTAATTTTTCGCTCCAAAGCAATATTTTTAATCGTAAAATATAGGTAATGGCGACATAATGAGATACAATAATTATATTCATGATTTAAATTTGGAGAGATAATTTAAATTTGGAAGGTATGATTTTTGTTCGTTAATAAGCGCATTGTGAAACAAAGTAAAAGGTGGCCATTTTTGAAAAAAAAAATTTGCATTTAGACTAAGCTTATTAAACCACCTGCTAACTATTTATAAAATACGTAATTACACTAGCCTGTATGATATTATTAAATAATAGTTAATTAATAATGGTGTATGTTACAAATTTCTGAATTGTTCATTCAAACATCGACAAGGACGATGGGAGAAAAATCCATTTAAGAAAAATATTTTCAACTTTATTATGATCCCAACAAATCGTGTGATTGAAAATATTCACTTATAATAAAAAACATTGACATGGTGAACATTTTTTTGCAACAGCTATTTTTATTTGTACGCCACATTTTAATACCACATTGCAAAGGAAAAGTCAGTCGTTGCTATTTTCATGAAAGATTTATTTGTTTGTTATATGAAATTTCGTTAGCTAAGGTCAAAAAAACTTGGAACACGTAAGAATTGTCCAATTAAAAAAAAAAAACTAAAAAATAATATCCAAAAAGTACTCTGAAATATGTACTAAATGAAACCTTATACAATATTTTAAGCCGTCTTTTATTCAAGTAATTTAATGAACGGGTAAAGTTTGAGACGCTTCGATGTTTCCAGAAAGTAAGCACTTCCATCTTCAGAGGGTTGGCGCTCGGTTCTGATAACTCGATGAATAAATTACCGAGCGGAATCTAGTGGAGTGTGTAAGTAAAGGGTTGCTAATTGAGCTTGCGAAGTTTCTAACGACGCTGACCACAACTTTGTCTGGAGAGACAGGAGATTGAATGAGTGCCCTGTATCTTGCAGATCAAAACGAAGTATCACAAAACGGTTTAGCACAGCTAAATAGACCAGCAGCAGCGTGGGCGATGCGGTAAGCTGTGATCCACGATACCCAACCCGCATGCCCAGCGTGGGGATTATGAGCATAACCCCTCAGGGTAGGTCTATGTGGGTAGGCTGCAACAGGCAAATGACGATGCTAAAACCTAAAACTAGTATGGTGTAATAACAATTATTGTACCATAACGCCAGAGCCAAACATCTCTAAAGTTACACATCTAACGTGGTTCTTTGCTCTTCATACACACCAAAACACGAATGTTTCACGAACATTCTGGAATATTCCCACACACTCGTGTAACAGACACTTTTCAGCTCGTATTAAGCATTTATTATTCTACTTTGAAGTGACAGAACTAACAGGCTAAATTAGTTAAATAACAATCTACATTTACAATTACCTTGCTGAACGAATTTATTATTATTTATTTAACAATATAGTATTATACTAGCTTTTACCTGCCCGCTTCGCTGTACATTTTTAAATTGAATAATAGTCATTAATGATAAACGATGATATAATTGAATAATAATCATTAATGATAAATGATAATGATGAGGTGCTTGAAAGGAGCCTCCCCGAGCGGCGATTATGTACGATTAACAATGAACACACACTGCCCGGCGCGCGCTGGACATTGCAACCAATCCTTTCACCGCGACGGCTGATCAAACCAGCTATCGACCGGAGGAAGAAGACGACGAATAAATCAATAAATTTTCATAAACGCGCGTCGGTTTGGAAGACGCAACTGTTATTATCACTATCGCAATTAGCCTGTCCTATTCGCGTTGTCTATCCTATTCTGTTAGCATTGTCGTTCTGAATTATATATTTTCATTAGGACCGTTTAAGCCATTCTTGAATTATAGAAGGACATGCAAACAGAAAGAGAGACAAAAATTTTAAAAATTTAGGAATTCGAATCATCGAGTTGTAAAATGAAAATTTTATTCCAAAATTTTAAAAAATGTGTACGCACAGACTCTGCAGATTTATGTAGTGTATCATCACGCCAGTAATCCCCGAAGAGGTGCTCACTCCCACGTTTTATCAGTACACTCATACGTTTAACCGGTTATGTTTACATTCTACCATGGAATAGATGGGGAGCCATTCCAAAATCCAATAGTACCCGACCCGGGAATAGAACCCAGGACGTCTCAATCAACAGTCGCGATTGCTTGCACCCACTCGACTAACGAGGCAGCCAATTAACCTATTAATAAATATAACCGTTCATTTTCTCATGTTGTTCTAGCTTTTAAAAGTGCAGTGTTAATATTTTTAACAAATTTATTTTCTTTAAAAATATTATTAAAAAAAGTCCTTAAATCCATTATATGAATATGAAGTATTTACCGTTTGCCAATTATTTTTTCAAAGTTTATAGGTAAACTTATTAAGGAATTAAATAAAAATAAACTTCAATACATTTTATTATAAATATAACTATCTCGGCACGGCTCGACGTGAAACTTTACTGTATGTAAAATTATATCACGAATGGACGATGGAGTTAAATATTAGTTCTAAAACTTAATATTATTTTGTAACAAACTGCGTTCAACGTGAACGGTGGTACAACTTTAAACATGCTGTAAAACTCTCTTCGTGTACACAGAAATATAAGTTAAAGGAAAATGCAGAATGAGTACACACTCGTAGCATCGGTATCGTCACCTACAAATCTATCTTACTAACGCAATGCCAATAGGTTAAACGGGCCTTGCCTCTTCTTTTTCATCATCATGAGCCTGTCTAAATCCACCGCTACACGTAGGTCTCCCATGAAGGGCTTCTCGCTCACAATCCCCACACAGGCGTGCGGATTGGGGATCACGGGGATGCATGGCTTTGAAGCCACGCATGGTCCCGTAAGCCGTGCCTGGACCCGCCGCGCCATCCGGGCTCAGTGGCCGCTGTTATTTTTGTATTTTTTACGGCCATCTCATCCTTTTTTTTTTTTTTTTTTTTCGTGGTGGAAATCCTACATAGGATACCCAGCCGCCCGGGGGAGCTGGCTGGGTTA
>DWTR01000110.1:0-13350 GCA_018244935.1 Ardaris minthe | reverse complement strand
ATATTCAATTTACTACTTCGAGAGGAAATGAAATAATTAAAGATAGAATGCGATTAATTATATAAGTAACGGACCCTTTTCCGTGTTTCCTACCTTTTGTAGGAGTGCTTAAGGAATTTATTGAGAATTTACAAGTGACGCCAACCCAAACAATTTGAGTTTGATATTTTTATAAAATTCCTAAACAACCACAATCAATGATTTCTAAACCATCCCCGAAAACCCTTAAAATCAATATATTAACATTGAGCAACATAGGAGATGGAAATTTATAATCCTACAATTCTTACAGGTAACGTAATATGTTTGAAACGATCCGTGATTTTGCAAAAGGTGCAAAGATGTGGCCAAGTAGCATTCTTTAAACCGATTTAATCAAATAATAAAATTTGCATACACGCCATTCAATGTCACACTAACGCCATAATTTTGGCACACTATTCAATTATCACTTCACCTCATATGAAACATCAATACGCACTCGGTAAAATTTAAATGCAAATCAAATAACACTAACATAAAAATATTTAGTTTCCTGCTAAACATTACGTACATTGCTAAAAGCTGTTGGAACATTATCTCACATTTGTATCTTTTCAATGTTTTTTTTTTGCATTAGTTTAAAAATACCTAAATGTTCTAGTAAACACTTCCTCGACAACAAAACACAAAGCCACCACCCACCTGGGCAATTCGTTCTCTTTATTTTGGCAACAGCTGCAGTTTACGGAGTATCCTAAGAGAGAGTTTTGTATCTGTCAGTTGTAAATCCGAGCAGCTGTCAGGCAGGTGGCCGGGGAGCGTGCCCAGTGTTATTGTGATTGGGATATTTTTTCTCGTCATAAACGTGATGTACATCAGCGCGTGGAAATTTATTCAAAAAATAATTAAAAACCAAGAAATTATAATGTAGATGTATGAGTTTAATGATTCTGAAGCACTTGATATGATGTAATCGCCTTTGTTCGAGTATATTATTATTCTTCCGAACATTAACTCCCGCTAAAAATTATGTAATATGTCTCATTAATTTTAAAACTTTCTTATTTTGATACAAAATAATTAATGAAAGGAACACAAATAGATGTAGACAAATCCACGAGCAAGCTAAGGCAAAATTTAATATTCATGAGAATTATTCATACGCACATACTCATACATCACCTTACAGTTTCTCCTGAGTTGTTTGTTTAGCCTGCCGAGCGCAGCGTGTTTAGTCCAAGTTACAGCCAATATCGCTTTGAAATGTGGCTACGTATTGTATTACACGCTTCCTCCTAGAATTTGATTTACGTGTTGTTGGTTCTTTAACGTAAGCTTTACAATTTCTTAGTGCATATTGGATAAAAAAAATTTTATTAGCATGCTCAATATGGATTTAACTGAGAGTGGAACAAACGAATCAAAACTTGAAATGAATTAATATAATACTTTAGTTTGAGGGATCTTACAAAAACCTGGTCACGGACAAAAAACTCAATTGGATCCGAATAAGGTAAGAGAAATTATGAAAACACCTAGATAGCCAATAGTTATCAAGAGCCCGACATTGACGTAGACTATCCCACACTTGTCAATACTAAGGCGACGCGGACACAGGTTGCCTTAAAAGGCAACGACCGGTAACAAGATTCTAGTGATTATTATCCATGGAAAAACTCGGTCCTTCGAGCCGGACTTGACCTCTTTGAATCTTAGACACTGGTTGAACCGAGCATAAATATAAAGGGAAAAATCTTTTTCGCGGCACTAAACGATACATTTATTTATATAATTATTAGCTCGAACATCGTGATTTCCAAAAGTGCTCGGTTATAACTCTTAAATGGCGATTGTATCGTGTCCAAAAAGAGCCCGCGGAGTTTTA
The DNA here is from genome assembly GCA_018244935.1 of Ardaris minthe. Taxonomy (NCBI): domain Eukaryota; kingdom Metazoa; phylum Arthropoda; class Insecta; order Lepidoptera; family Hesperiidae; genus Ardaris; species Ardaris minthe. Next base: position 11,483 of record DWTR01000110.1, on the reverse strand, counting down.
ACTGCGAAATAATGAAGCTTAAATCTCAGATGCACGCAAGGTTAACGTGATGGCGAGATAAAGGGCCGAAGATGCTCCGGGATTGGAGATAGTGGGCGCGGGACGCGCGAGCGCATCTGCCGGCCCACGTGCCCCCGCCCGCGCACGTTTCTCTTCATAACCTTTTTTTATTTCCTTCACGAACACATTCATCATTCACACCAGATGCGTTCGTAATGAAAGGGTTACCTTAGGTAATTCATTCTTTAATTAAATTTCCTGTTCTCAATTAGATTTCGTTTTAGAACTGTAGGTGTCGGTTACCGTTTGTCTACAAAATTGGTTTTACATTTTGTTTTTAATATAAGGGATTCAAATATACATACGGGTCATGTGATGTAGTTTGGCCTGAATTTGATCCCCAACATGTGTGGCTTGGAAGTGTTCTGTTTTTTGTCAGCTGACATCTAAGGTCTGTTCATCGACATGTGCGAAATATATTCGGTAACAAACAGGATGAAGTAGATTATAAGGATTCCTGTATTTTAAAGTTTTTCCCATAACATTCAGTAAATATTTAATGTACATAACATACAATATAATCATTTCTTTGCACTAAATAACCATCGACAGGCATTTAAATTCGTGATTAATGATTAGTACCTACATTCTCTAGAAGCCAATATATTCTACCAAAAAGCAATTTGTTAGTGACTATTTTCGAAGTGTTATTTCAAAGGGCTTCTTTTCTACTCGAGCCACGGGCATGCTTGTAGCTTCGTTGTGTAACCTCTATGGCGGTGATTAAATCTCACCATTATTATTAACTGGCTCCATTCAAACACCCACTGTCGTTCTAGGCGGTTCGGAAACTATGCCGTCCACCCACAGCGGCTGGTCCCGTAGGCGCAACAGGGTCACACACAGCCTTTATTCATGTATCGACTTCTAAACGCACCATGTTCGATTGTTCGCGCTAACTTAAATTTACATTCGAAGAGTCAATGTCGCCCGTCAGCCGCAAGGTCTGCCATTGTTTTGGCCATTTCGGTGGTCCAAACGGAATAAAATAACGCTGATTTAAATATTTTAATATATAACCCCAGGCTCGGTTTCGACTCCCTTTTCTCGTAATTTGTCTGGTGTCTTCACACCACAGACGTTTACATTATTCGCGCCGTGCTGCGTGCAAGCCAAGTACGGATCATCCAGATATACAAACAATCAAGTATCAAAATTTAAATACATGCAAAAATTCATTGGTTGACTTTACCATTTATTTTCATGTTATTATTCAAATGGACCATCGGGAGAATCCAGATTTTTTTAACAAATATTAGATTTAGCACTATATAACCACATCCGTCGTTATTGAACGTCACAAACACTGCAAATAATCCGATATACACTGTGATAGTTTGCACGAAGTTCACACGTTTAGTTCGAACATAATGTCGTCGTTTGGGCAGCGAAAAACACGTGCTATCAAGTAACGCGCTAGCGACTGACTGAATACGAACAGCGAAACGACCGGGCTGACCGGCGTCGTTGCCGGGTGACGCGGTAGCTCCCCCTCCCCGTCCGTCGAACACTGCACCCGACAAATCGGGCGACGGTTCTATGGGACTGTCGTGACTGGCCGATAGATTAAACCCACCTTTGTATGAAATTTCTTCTCGTTTTTACGCGGGGATTTTGTTTGAGTAGGTCGTGATTTGACGGGCGAGTCGACACGCTCGTGTGGGCGCGCGGCCCTGCGATCGCCGCTCGATAATGTAATAAACTGAGATTGTAAAATTTATTTACGCTACGATACCAGACCGTTATCTGGTATGTGCCACTCCAAAACATCAGCGAGTGAATCGATAACCATTTGTCACCCCGAGATTACACTGTGAAAGCGTCTATTCACGATTCTAGTTAAGCTAATTTTTGACGGTTCCAACGGCGTTGTATGATCCATCTTTACATCAATCTTACCTCACGGTCAACACCTTAATAAGTCTTAAAGTACAAACTTCTGTTACAATATAAATTTTACACAGCCAAACAGTTACTATAGCAGTTCACAACACACCTGTTCATTTTCTCAAGCACGAATTACAATTTAAAATGCTGTAACCCATTATCAAAACTAACAATAAATCATCGTATCTAACCATCAATCAAAGGGAGCACATTAAAGGAATAATTATATAGTTGTATAACTTCGCAATTTGAAAAGTGTCCAGTATTTTAACCGATAATAATAGCTTTCGCAAAGCCGCCCTAATCTCCGGTGATGAAGAGCTTATAACACCTTTGGCCTGTTTTAAATTAATACTCGATTGTATAAAATATTTATTGTGTTATACTTAAACAGCTTTGCGAAATCTTTTTACGAGGTCAATAGCTTTAAACATCTTAGTCGTTAAATGCTTAAGTGCTTAATAAATTGATCTATGCTTTGGTGGATTACGCAAGTCTTTCATTTTGGAATAATAAGAACGATGCCATTTTTTACTCGTTACGTTTTTTATTACTTTCATCGATATTAAAATGCTTATAACATTTCAAACAATGATTTTTACGTTTCACGTACGGTATTACGACAATGAAGATAACATTGTGAATATAAAAAATGCACAATTATCCCAAATGGAAGTTAATTTAGAACCCACTTAATAATTAGTCAACATTTACAATAACTCATTCTCAAAATTCCAGAATCTAAATATTCTTATACCCAATACGTTTTGTTCCTTTTGGTCGCATTTTACGTCTAGGCAGAAATATTTTTCGTTTTATTTCGGGATATCGAAGGGCGTGTAACAAGGTCCCTGGACCGGTCTTCAAAAAATGAACGGCAGCTTTAAAACCTTCATATTGGTAAGACTAATATATATTTAGTAAGACTAATACAACTTTGGTATGTTGTGTGGGATTATCGGAAACTGCTTAATCAAAGGGCAACTGATTAAGATACATATTTTAAAAGATATTGCTTCATCATCGATCTGACAAGTGTCCCCGTCTCTTCCGTGATAACAGTATCCTGGAGGAATTAGAAGAAAAAACTGATTAGCTCTGCCCTGCGTCACCATTAACATAATTTTGGTAACAATGCGTATTATTTTCTAACATTGCATTCTAAGTGCCTTTTATCAGCCAATGTTTTAGGAGATCAAACACGTAATATATTATGGAGTATGCATTTACTCTTCTTGAATACGCTATCTGGGTACACCAAGCAATGATCGCCTAGTGGAGCAGTGATAGGTTAGTGGTTTAGAATTCGTCCACCTTCGTTGATTCTGGTTATAAATTCTTACCGTAAGAGTAAACAGTAAGACCCTTGCTGTAAGAGCGAAGAAAAAGATCGCTAGGAAATGTGATCTTAGGATTCTCCATAAAGCCGTCTAAGGCGTGTGAAGCCTACTGACCCGCACTCGGTCGGTGTGGCAAAATAAGCACTTAATTATTTTCATCTTTAACGAAGATCGTGCCCAGTACCGGAACAAAAAAAATTGAAAAGTTTTGATACTGGCCGACCCGGGCTGTTTACTGCTTACCCGTTACCTTCTTACCTCACATTACCCGTTTGAATAATTGATATATGAAATTCTTTTTTTATACATTTAGCCTTACAGTCATTCATTAACGACTCACTACAAAATTATCATTATTTACAATGGCTTGCTTATAGTAAAATCTATCGAGGATTATGTATTACGTGGCTTACTTATAGTAAAATCTATACTAGTATAGTATACTATAGTAAAATCTATACTATATCTACTAGTTAATAAAATCTTTAATTAAACCCTTACAAAATCATTGAACATACATACATACATAATTGATTAACCCTAAAATACTGACTATTTTTCTGTTCAGAGTTCTTTCCAATTTCAAACTGACTCATGACGATATAACCAAACCAAGTACTGACGGACCTCAAAACTGGGAAATATCCACGTCAGTGCTGTAGGTGGAAACACATTTTTGTCAACTCTGTATCGATATAAAATGCAAGAATTTACGTACCAAGAAACTTTAGCATTGCACATTGCGGTTTTAGTAACCTCGAATTCAATAAAATCGTCGTCGATTTCCTGTCGAGTGCTGATTTCGTACAAATTAATGTTGGTTTTAAATTATAAAAAGGATCATAAATCAATTTTTTTTACGCTTTCTTTTAAAATCGAACGTATATAAAAACGAAGCTGTTGATTTAATTTCAGTATGTGATATGAAAAATTTTATATTCTCGATAAAGAAGAGTTAAATATCTCTTAAGGATTTCTGCAAATAATAAAGTTAGCATATTAAATGAATTTATTGTATTTGTAATTTGCTTTATCAGAAACATTATACAAGTTAAAAGAAAGAATTTAGCGACTATGAGTTTTATTCGGGTACATTTAAGATATTTATTTAATTTATTTAATATATTTAATAGAAACTTCTATCATACATACTAAAGTAATAAAGCAAGAAAATGAATGGGCAAATATTAGCAACATATTTTGATTTAAATATGAATGAAAATTGATATTGTGATATTATTATTTATGCCATATTATTAATTATGATAAATTATTTATTCAACACATCATTTTAAGTCATTATCGAATTAAAATATCACACTATTTCACCGGGCGTGCAAGATCGCGTTTTATTCTGCGACCAATTAAGACATCAATATTATTGTTTTATTTATTTTTCTTTGTACAGAATATTATTACTTCATTTCCGTGTAGGTATGTGAACGGTGTTGCGAACGAGTTATTTTCGAAAGTTATCTGTATAACTTTATCTCGTGCATTCATTTATAAGAAACGAGAAACGAAATAAAATCCTTGGATCGTTTTGTACACGTCGCTATAGTGGTGTTTGCTGAGCCTGGGATCTAGAGTTCGGTTCCCGGCCAGGACATAGTTGTGTCATGATCACATATATGTACATGTTCTTTGCCTAGGTGTATAGATATCTGCATAATGTATAGGCATTATACATGTAATGCAATTACAAACATAACAATTTTTAGTTGAATTATTTGACTGGATTTGTGGCGCTTGTGTTGCAAAAGGCTGACCACTTGTTCCATTGTAGAACGTACACGTTACTGGTGAAACGTAGGAGTGTACTACGCTCCTCTGACTACATCTTCGGTGATTGTACCCATGATGTTATTGTATAATGTCATTTCATGTGTTTGTGTTTACCAGGTATGTTGTTCAGTGTTCGGCTCAGAATCAATCGTGAGAAGGCACAATACCTCCACATAAAGAGAAATAAGGACTGCAGAGCCAAGACAGAAGATCTTCTTGTAAATGATACTAATTAAATAAACGTAATATCACGCCTGTAATCTCCGAATAGGTAGGCAGAGGAGTGTAGTACACTTTCACGTTTCACCAGTTACGAGTACGTCCCACTATGGAATAGGTGGTGTGTCTATTGCCATACACCGGGCACGAATCCATACCCCAAGCCACTACTAGAAAATCTAAATTAGAAAAATTCAGTAGTGCCTGACCCGGGAATCGAACCCAGGACCTCCCGATTGGCAGTCGCGCTTGGAACCACTCGACCAACGAGACAGTCAACTCAAATTTACTAAGTAAATTGAAGTATCTCGGTTGCACAATCACTGACACTAATAAGAGGGAGGATGAAATCAATATCTGTTTAACTAATGCACTACGGTGCACCGCAGCCCTTCACAATGTACTGGAAACCAAGTTGATAAGCAGAGCTACTACGGTCCGCGTCTACAAGACAGTAATCCGACCGATTTTAATGTATGAGTGCGACACTGACATTGAAGGAAGAAAATAAAGTCTTGGTGACTATTCTACGAAAGATTCTGGGCCCAACAATGGGAGAGGAAGGCGATTGGAGGCATAGGTACGACTGGGTGATTGAAGAATTAGTGTCCGAACCGAACATCGTCGGAGAAACAAAAGCATCCCGAGTGCGCTCGCTGGGACAAGTGGATAGGATGTGAGAGGATCGAGCCAAAGCCAAATCCAACTGAGCCAGTGTAGTAAAGTAGTGAGTGGGTGATCCTCAGCATTGATAACCTCGTGAAAGTTCTCTCAATGTAACCCAACCACACAAATAGTAACATTAACAAAAACAGCAATTAGACGGACGACGCTAAGTCACGCTCTCCAACTAATGAACCATCCCCATCCTGCCAATTCCCGGAACGATCTCGTTCGCGTTTCATATGCAAAACGTCAACTGTTACGTCGCCGTCCAATTATTTCTTATTTTGTTTGTATCGCCGAGGAGAGCAGATAAGTGCGAACGCAAAAACTCCCGAGCCGTGCGACACGAGGGCTTCTGGAGGGGAACGGAAAGCGGAGAATTGTAAAAAATAAACAAAAAAAAAAACAATTCAGAAAATTCTGCAGACGTACATTGAGTAGTGAGATTCTTTTACACTGTCCCCGATCGTTACTCGTCTGAATTAACGTAACATAAAAAAAGTAACATCACCCGTGTAATCCCTGAAGAGGTAGGCAGAGGAGTGTAGTATACTCCCACGGTCCACCAGTCACGTTTACGTCCCACTATGGAATAGATGGTGAGCCTATTGCTACACACCGGGCATGAATCGTCTAATTTAACTTATTGTATATTTGAATTAAACAGACTGCTAATGTCAAAATGGTGACAGCGCAATCGTGCAAGTAGCTAATAACAGTTTTTGTTATTCCAAATGGCCTGACCGCATACGGGCAGCTGCGTAGGCGGTGCGAGAAGTCGTCCCCAGCGATCGCCAACTCGCAGGCCCCGCGTGAGGATTATGCGCAGAACCCTTCGGGGCGACTTACCTCCAGCAGTGGACGCTTAGACCATGATGATTTTTATATTCCCAACTCTATTAGTAGGCGATATATGTATATATACATCTACATGAAAGAACACATATCCTGTATGTGAAAACGCGCGGTAAAGTGAAACTTACAGGTTAAAGTTAAGTGGATATTTAATAGGAACAATTCACCGAAGTTCTGTCCTATCTAAAGCACGTCAAATATACACTAAGTGTATTTCTTTTATTTCTTGTACATATCAAGTTCTATAATATATACATTGCAATCGCTCTCTCTCTCTGAGCCCAACAAAACTTCAACTAGCGTATCGAAAGAGATAACGGTCGGTGCCGACATGTCTACGGATATATACGAGTGGCGTTGGCGTCGGGCTACAATGAACAATACGATTGCGTTACACGTTACGCGTTATCAACGATGATTGATCGCCGTTATCGTCATCTTTATCGTTATCGTCGATACGGGTCTCACAACACTCTCTACTCGAACTTGTTGTTTTGTTTCACAATTCCTTCTGGGAATGTGTCAGGCTAGGTATGTAGGTAGGTAATGTGGAACATTTAACACAACAAAGATGGTTCACGTTAGGTTTCTATAGGACTTTAGATACAATGACCATTGCGGATCTCGAGGGTTTTTTCTTTATGTTATTGGTCAGAACCGGAGCAAGTTGACGAAGCTTTCTCAATACATATTACATAAGCATATTTTTAGAATGTTATTAACCGAATCCTCCCCGCTCGAAATCACGTCAAAGACATATCTTGTTACCTAACTATATACAAAAAGGTCACTTACATTTCAATATCAGTGCAAACTATAGTAGTATTTCATAGACGAACACTAAAATGGTACAAATTTAACCATTTAGCAGTTGATTTTTCGCGAGTCCAACAAGCGGCTAATATCACGGGGCAGTTACTTTTGCAAGCTCGCGGCGTATTGGGATTATGGACCATAAAAAAAGTCCCTACCTCAATGCAGAGTTACCCGCGACGGTAATTGGTCGTCGCCCCGATAACATAACGTGGGGCGACCGCAATAGATTCTGTTCGTGAATTGAAACTCTAGGGCGATAAATATTTTGTTCGTTAAAAAATCCCGCCAAACATACAAAATTAGTAAAATTTAAAAATCATTTATTCGGTTCGATCTTAAATTGGAATTTAATCTTATAAATGTACGGATAATGTATGATTGTGCATACTGTAGAACTAAAGCTAAAAACATTGTGTATAATGACATACTATTAGTAAATTTGAAATTTATTCCAAATGTCGAGGTATCACAACTTATCAATAATTATTAAGTACAAGGTTTTGTGAATGTATTTTTACGTAGGTAGATGTTTGTGTTCTTTAAAGTAATAATTATCATACAGGCGTAAGTATATAATCGTTATGTACCATTTATTTTTTGTTTTTACATGTTAACAAAATATTTTAATTCAATATCTTTGCGTTAATTGCAATATTTCTGGCAACCCTAGATCACGCAGACTCTTCATAGTCGAAGTGATTGGGGCAATTTGCGCAATGACAAAAATTGACGTAGGGCTTTTAAACCTTATGGAGGAAGGGTTGATTTAACGCTGCACGTTGAAAGTTTCAAGTGCTGGGCACGATAGCTGGTACTTATGTGTTAAATTTTCTATTAGCTACTAAAGGTTGGCATACAATGTTATAGAATAGTTGCGTAACTAAATAAAGTGCATTTGACTGCAAATGACGTCACAGTGTTCGGATACGAGCCTTTATCGTTACTGCGAATCACACTACCACGAAATTTGGATTGTTGGAGACAGAAGTTGAAGATTGTCGGAGACAGAAGAAGACATTTATTTATACCATTAAGCTTGAGCTTTTTATCGAGGTTTAATGACTATTATTAATCTACAGACTATAGTTATATTTACCAACGTAACTCTCTATGACAATGAGCCGCACAAGCAGTCGACAAAAACCGGTGTTATCACATCTTACAAGACATCCTGTCAAATATCCTTCTTTACTTCGTACACAAATTCGGTTATGTACCAGTTGTTCATATCCGCTATTAGTTCTTGGCATTATATATTTTAATATAATGTTAACATTGATACGTTGACAGAAATATAAAGTACACATTTTTGTTTTACGAAGAAATCATATGATAACCATCGTTCCGCATTATGCACGCAATAGTTTTACGCCATTTTACAAAATATCAAAGCAATTCAACGCTCTCAATCGCGGCCACCCTACGGGCGGGTCGCCGCCTGCGCACGGCTATTTTCGACAATTTTATTCCCATATTTTAACGCTCAATTGATAGGAGTTGATCAATTAAGGATGTTCATCGAATCGTGAAAAAGTTAATTGTTTTAGAGCTTATATTCATTTGTTTTGCCCTTAAGGTACATTTTGATCATTTCAACCCGATTTACATTTGGATTGCACATAATGTAAGAAACTTTTTTCCCCTGTGGTCACCACATACCAATCTTTCAGGCCAAACAACAGCAGCGCCGTCCTATTTTTTATATAGGAACGGCAGAATCGAGTACTACCATAGTATACTTACATAGAGTATCATCTTCACGATTCATAAGCTTTAAGACTTCATGCAAAGCTTAGCTATGGACACTATAATGGCACAGTTAACGCGTGAAACAGCATTAATTTACGATAGTTCTATTCTTGTCACTCCCATGAAAAGATACGTTTTGATTCACACCATCGTTACGAAACCCATTTTTACAGTCGATTCTTTCTCGCATCGTTTCCTGTTGGTGTGGCTATTTCTATAACATTTCAAGTTTATGGAATACATACGTGAAAAACTTTCAATTTGTGTGTTTCCATTTTCATTTTTGGTTCTATGTTTCTCGTTGGTCGTGTTGGTTGCAATTGCGACTGCCGAATGGGAGGTCCTGGGTTGCAATCCCGGGTCGGGCACTACTGGATTTTTCTGATTAAGATTTTCTAGTAGCGACTTGGAGTCTGGAAACGTGCCCGGCGTATGGAAATAGGCTCACCACCTATTCCATAGTGAGACGTAAACGTAACCGGTGAAACGTGGGAGTGTACTACACTCCTCTCCCTACCTCTTTGGGGATTACATAAAACGTAACATCACACTGTTACGTTTTATGTTCAAAATTCTTCAGCTACTATGAATCAATCAATATATTGTTACCTCGGGTAGGTTAAAAGAGACATTGTTGGCACATGCTTTCGCAAAAAAGGGCGGTTGTGATGGTTGTTTAATAAGCGTTAATTACGGTGTAACGAAAAATCCCCTTGGCTCGTGACGAGGCCCTAATTAAGCAAAGCGATTCGGTCCAATGTTTGATCTTCCTCCTCTTTTGATCTCTTTTTGCCAATGTCATACTGGGCGAGCTGAATTCCTCCCGGGTATCTTAATTACTGTTCACTTATCTGCATTTCGACAAGATTCGAGTTGCAAGCGAAACTACCAAAATAATATTTCCAGCGGCTAAATTTTTATGTGACCGTTAAAATGATTTGTTGGAAGGTCGTGTTAAGAGCTTTTTTAAATATAGGTACACTGAAAACAGTCTGACTGAATATTTGAATGTAGCAAAATTTTTAGACACCAGCAAATTAAATGCAACATAGGACAGTTACATCTAATTAATTAATTAAACAATTAATTAACTAAAACCCTACTAACAATACCTAGGTCAGTCGACGAAATACATTTCACATGTATAACGCCGAACACAATGGCCGCAACATTTGAAATAGAGCGAAGAGCAAAAACACACGATCACTCGCCCGTAGGATCCAGCAGAAGGGCATAAAACTATTTCAGTTGAGGAAACACTGGCCCACACGTGCGAGGCGCGGGCGGCCCAATTATAATAATGGATATTATCTTTACGACACATCCGACATTCCACACTTCCTACTGGCGGGGAAGCGGCGACAAAATTCGGGGAACACATAATGAATCAAAGAACGAACCGAATCTATATATCCGAGTACACACATTATGAGTGCGGACTGATTGATGTGTTCGCATCTCGGGTAAAACCTGATGAACGTAATACGTTTGTTAGAAAGGTTCAAATATTAGTATTACTATTAGTATGTGCATATCATGACGCAAGGCAATGTAAGCAGAAAGCAGTGGATAGGTAGCAGGGAACAATGTTTGAAATATCCTCCTTTCTAACTATTTCAAGAAAATTTGTTCGGTGCCAACAAATATATGTTTGGTGCCCAAACAAATGTTAGGTAACATTGACTTTTATTATGAGACCTTAACTGATTTATTGCCAAGTAAAGAAAGTTGCTTTAAAAAGGTACTAAATAAGCTTATAACACCACCCATTCGTATGTACAACAAGGGCTCCTAGTATCGGAAGATTGTATGATGAAGTGATATTTTACATAAAAATAATTTTCGTAACTATGGTAATAAATAACAATTCATATCAATTTACAGAGCACTATCAAGGCATTTGCAAATGACGAGTGATTGACTATGAACTATTGACTACGTCAGTTCGAAACTGGATTTTATAATTTACAAGTTAAATTCCATTTTCGAATATCCAGCTTTTACGACAAAAAGGGACGTAATGGTGATTATTAAACATTTTCTTCACATACAAAACAAGTCTCAAAAAGTGTACCGCGTGACAATTAAAATTTTGAAAGCTTCTTC
>DWTR01000109.1:0-13358 GCA_018244935.1 Ardaris minthe | reverse complement strand
CATATCGTTTAAATTATCTTTTGTATTATTTATGGATAACCGCGCAGAGACGACATCGAACGAGAATATACAGGGAGACGAAAGGACGCTCAAAAGTTCCGTTACAACGGTCATCTGTGACATTATTTAACGTTACTGTTCTTATCATAAGCAATAAACCAATACGACGACAATCAGGTCGCGTCTGGCCACGACTTATATGGCAATACATTATTGATATATGGAATACAAAATTATTAATTTCAATTTGGTTTGTATATTCCCAAATTGGATTGCGAACAATAATTTAGAACTTACCTAACGTTAATTGAATTTCGTTCCATTGCACTGTGGTTTTCGAATATAATTATGGTCATATTGAACTATAATCGATGTGATTTGCAAATCGGAAAACCTTTTGTTTTTCGTTTATAACATTTTATAATATTGGTGAAACGTGGGAGCACTACACACCTCTATCTAATTTTAAGACGGAACACTGGCGTGATGATGTTACGTGTAATATCTATCGGAACTGATCACGTACTTTGGTGACCAGATAACTAATAAACATACAAATGTACTCTTCTCTAATACTCTGTACACATATTATTATGTACTCAAAGGCAAGCAATAAACTCTCAGTTGTATCACACAAATATTTGCCATGGGAAGGAATCGGAACCACATCCCGCAGCTCAACAAACATTTTAACTACTTGACTAACGGATTAGTCAGCTGTAATAAATTTTATACTTACAGACATGTATGTAAATCTTGCATGATCATTTAAATATGCACAAAAGTAACTGTTATTTGTAAGGACGGCCTCGTTGGTCTTGTTGGTTGCAAGCGGGACTGCCGATCGAGAGGTCTTGGGTTCAAATCCCAGGTCAGGAACTTTTGGATTTCCTAGATAAATTTGTAGTAGTGTCACGGAGTCTGAATATGTACTCGGTGTATGGTTATAAGCTCACCACCATATTCCGTAGTGGGATGTAAACGAGACTGGTGAAACGTGGGTCATACACTCCTATGCCTACCTCTTCCGAGTTTACAGGCATAATTTTACATTTACGTTTATTTGCAATTAAATGCCATAAACTACATTTAATTGCATTTGCCGACGGCATACGTAATTGCAGCCGCTGACAACCCGCGAGAGTGATGCATACTATTGAATCTTGCCTGCAGTTTTATGTATGTCATTAAGTAACTGTACTTTTAATAGGGAGTCGTTTATTTTGTCATGACCATAAATATATGACTGGCTCGTTAGTAGAGTGGTTGTAAGCGCGAGTACTGATTGAGAGGCCTTGTGTTCGATTCTCGGGGCGGGTACTACAGGATTTTCCTAAATTAGAGTTTCTATCAGTAGCTCAGAGCTTAGATTTGTTTCTGATGTATGGCGATAGGATCATGCCCTGCTCCATCGCGGGATGTGAATGCAACTGGTGAAACGCGGGAGTATATTACACTTCTCTGTCTACCTATTCGGTGATTACAGGCGCGATGCTATGACCATAAATAAAAAGAATAGTATTCTTTATTTAAATTTTAAGACAGGGAAAATAATAAGTTCTTTCATCGAACCCATTTTGCTACTTATTGCTTCTGAATTTTAAGAGAGGAAGTGAACGGTTAACGGGGGACAACGAGAGCTAAGGCTACAGTTACGGAAAAGTTGTATTTAAATTTTTGTAAATCACAAACTCTTGAAAAATATGTTATTTGAGGGGCATGTACATTGTATCCCCGACTCTTATTACTTCTATAAAGCCCTGGCAATTTGAAGGTATTAGCAAATAATACGTTTTCAAAGAACTTGAATATTGACAGTGTCAAATAATGTTACTGTAATTAAATTAGTTTGGTCTCATGTGTTTGATGTCTGCCACTATGCTGTGATGTATGACTAGTAAAGTTAGGCAATATGATTTACCCCGGCTAATGGTATATGTTTAACCCTATAAACACAGTACGCTACTGTCAATCACACTGAAGGTGTTTTAGACAAGCAGAAAGGGGAGCTTTAAATAAAAATAGTCCTCAATGTAGTGGAAATGGGATCTTAACCAAACAAACCCGCAAAGGGATCTATATCCTAGTGATCTGTATATTTCGTTTTTAATGGACTGTATTTTATTTTTAATATAATTCGAACCAGATCTTGGGCAGTCATTTATTTGAGTCTGGAATTTCGCCGAGTATAATTTAAGAACATAAATAACTTCGTTAAGAACCTGGGTTTATGTCTCGACTTTGTTATTTAAAAGAATAAATTACGAAAGAAATTCTTCGGAAAGAAAGCAGAATTAAATAGATGTGCCAAGGAGTGTCGAAAAACGTTTGTATTTCTCTCAAGTCAAGTACAATTTCACAGTCATTTTAATTCGTACTTTAATCAGACATTTTTGTCTCTTTCACCTACATTAAACAATTTATATAAGCGCAAAACAAACGTGACTGCCGATCGGGAGGTCCTGCGGTCAGTCCCGGGTGGGTAGGTACTATTGGATTCTCCAGATAAATTTGTAGTAGTGTCTCGGAGTCTGGATTTGTGCCCGGTGCATGGCAATAGGCTCACCACCTATTCCATAGGGGGACGTAAACGTAACTGGTGAAACGTGGGAGTGTACTACACTCCTCTGCCTGCCTCTTTGGTACTACAGGCGTGATGACACGTTTCATAGCTTTGTAGACCAATGGATATACAGCTAATAATAATTTAAGAAGAGGCTAATACAAACTATAGCATCTACAATTATCATCTTCCGGTTATCGTACCGTAAAACGTACCGGACCTACTAACGGCGAACGTTTAATTACACTATGACTTACGTTCAACCGCAACGTCCATTGCGTGAAAGGTTAACGTAATATTTTGACCTTAATTAAATATATACAAAACCTTTTGAGCAAGTAATAGCCGTCCAGGGCCAAATTCATTTGCACATTTTAATATGGCACTTTAATGCACATGTTATTGTTCTTTTCTTCGTGTGATCTGACACTCTAGATTATACAACTCGCTAACAGTAAGTTTATAAATAATTCGTTCATCTTGGATACTTGCGTATCGCTCCAAAGGCCTTAATGGTGGTGGCAGGTTTCTTAACTACTAATAACGTGACTCTCGAAATATTGAAACCTATTCATTACCGTACTAATGTGCTAACCAGGTTGAATCTAGATTAGATTGAAATATGAGGTCGAAATTTGCCGCGTAATATTATACCCTTAAGTCCTTCGACTTTCAACAGTTGTATATAATGACATACTTAATCGATAAGCAGTAAGAAAGTAAATTAAACATAGTATGAGAAATTACTACAGGTAACTTAGTTCTAAGGATATGACTAAGTATCAAAACTATTTAAACCCGAACTGGCACAATAAATTTCATGAAGCGTCTGTGTTACATTCGACAATTGAATCAGATATGCGATGCAGTGGAAACTATCGCTTACAAATTATCGATCGACAGGTCGCGTGTTGATTAATTAATGGCCATTGAACAAAGCCAGCATTGTATTGCAACTACCGACATATACTGTAGGTGGTAGGTGTGGATGCATAGATACACACAGATACATCAAGGATGCTGCCTTACTATTGAATTATAAAGTGAATTTCTATCATGATACATTTTAACGAAACCCCATTATCAGTGATTTTTGTCAGGTAAATTCACAACGTTTACACGGCATGGCACGTGTACGTGGCAAAATGTTACAAACGCGAGTAATAAATTGCTACTGGCACGGAGGAGATAATGGCATTACAAGATCAGTGGGCCCCGCGTATGGCGACCAATACGTTGGAAGCATTCAGTACGTGGGAGCGTGATAAATTGCCATGAAATGCCACGCCATTAACGTATGTGATAATTCCTGTTACAGATATGAGCTCCACTCGGTCCTCAGGCATACTTAAACGTAATTCATATTCACGTCTCCCACACGACACACTTAAATAGTACAGAGTAGTTGTTTCAAGATTCCCTAAGTACACAAAACCTTTACCCAGTGTTGAAATTCTGAACCTGTTATTATTGATTACTAAAATTTTAAGTAGTTTTTGTATAGGTCTATTATGATTTAACTCATTTTGAAACATTTCTGTGATTATGATAATTTTTTAATATATATACATAGCTCGCAATATAAATGTACATTAGGCTTATGTATTGAGTTCATTTCTATATTAATGTGAAGTGAAGTATTAAATTTTTACTCTACTTAAAGAATATTGCTCGCATGTAGGAATGTGATATTAGACATAGTTAAAGTTTACTAGTATATAAAATAAAGATTAGTTACAGAAATATACCAGCTTATTGTGTAGAATAAAGTAACAGAAACATGCTATCAAACCTAAAGTTTTGTTTGTGTAATAAACACATTTAAAATTTAAATGAATTGTTCAATTTGTTACATTATTTAATAATATAACAAATTGAAGAATTCATTGTTTACTTTCACTTTGTCAACGGCAGACGCATCGCACGGTCTGTTCAAACTGCTATTGTACAGAACAGAGTTTAATAGCGGTGTAATTTGTGAAGTAAACACTTCGTTGCCATTATAAATATTAAAAAAAAAAACCTACGACTGAACATTTATTTCAGTTCTACACATCTTCACGCTAGATCCCTTACGAGGTAGACGGAGAGCACAGAATGCCAAATATTTCTATTTTACAAACTTGCCGTGCTTCTTCCATATTTATCACTCTCTTCATAAATGCACGCCGGTTTCGGAGAATTCTATTCCATTATTACTGTTATAACACGACTAACAACAAATATATTACAATTACAAAACAAATTATAGATAAAATAAAAGATAAAGTATGAATAACGTACAATATAAAGCAAAAATAAATTACAATGTGAAGCATAAATAAATTACAATATAAAGTACATTTGATGCGAAGCAAGCTCGCAGCCCTAAAGCAATGACAAGCGCTGACAGCCCTGAGGAGGCTGGCTGGAGGAACAAAAGGCATAACTTCAGAGAGCAATTAGTGTTTCGAGGGAAATGAGATTCGCGGACGGATAAGATTCTGTTTGCTCTAATACCGAGGAGTGCGGACCGTTTGCTTAAGTCCAAGACTTGATTGTTACTTTATACATCTGTATATATATCTCTAGGTTACAGGCTACCCCGTAATACGTACCCACTTCAAACGAAATATTCTTTAAATCGCCGACCTTCACATGTACTTGAGTGTCTAGGTTAGGTTTTTCTACCTGGAAATTTCTAGTAGTGGCTCGGACTCTGTATTTATTTTCGGCGAATGGCAATATTCCACTATACTACAATGCTACACTTCTATGCCTTCCTCAATGTTATAATAATAATATATTATTAAGACTGGCGACTGGCGTGCTACTAGAAATAAAGACTGTAGGTAAACTATAAATAGAGTATACTAGAATAGGGTACTGCTAGAAATGAAAGTTTCTTGACAGTAAGTAAGCACCATTTGTTATAATTATTGATAACTAGTATTGTAAAAACTACAATTGTCATGAGTTTCATACAAATTGTATACACTGGATTCTAAGTCAACAAGACAAGGAGAGATCTTGATATTTTAGTGCTACTTTCGATTTCTAATTAAATCCCACTAGCGACTAAGAAACTGCTCTTGGAACCTAATCCAAAGGCGTGCTTGTTTTAGAATTTAACAATCACGAATGTAGCGAGAGTAATCTTTGATTATGTTGAATGAAATATATGTAACTAGTATTGATCACTGAAGTAACATGTTTGACCGAGTCGCTTTGGTAAGAATAGCAAAGAGAAATAATAGGAGAGAGCTACAGCAGGATCTTCATCAGACCGAGATGCGTAGTTTGACCGAGTAGTGGTGTTATTACCAAGTAATTGCAGTTTATTGACGAAAATAATTAATATCTATTGAATTAATTTTATACATTAGTCGTACATAAATTTATATTACATAAAGTATAGTTATCATAACCTGGTGTTGTGTACTTAAAAGAAACTTGGTGTTGTGTACTTGGTGTTGTGTACTTAAAAGCGAATACAAAATAAAAACTTTTAACTCGTGTATAGATTGTTTTAATGGTTCTGTCAACTCGTAGTGTCTCGAGTGCTCGGCCACCACGCGTTTGTGAAGTGAATACTGTGATATTTCAATGATTTTCTCTAACCTCACATTGCGAACTCTACAATCTTTCTTCATTTCATCTTCAGAACTACTTATTCGATCAACGTTCTACGGCAGAGCTGACACTGTAATCACCGAAATATGGCACAAGCTTAAAATCATACACAAACTGAGTGACGTACGTCCATAGAACGAGTAAGACAGAGTCCACAAAATGTCAAAGAGTACAGCGCGTCAGTTTCCACAGTGTGTCTGCGTCTACTCTAGGTCTAACTCAACAGTCTATATTAGAGTCCACATTGTAATCTCCGATATGTATGAGTTTGTTGTTTCGCCATTAAAATTATATGTCAAATAAGAGTTGGTTTCTACACGTGGTTTCAAAGCGGAAGTAACTGAAATCGTTAATACAGCAATTACCCAACAGTAGGTAGTAATAGTATAAAAAGATTTCTTTTCACTGAATTTTATTGCATTGCAATGAAATCGTATAAACATTTATTTAGGTGTGAGGTAAAACATAATAGTAAAACATAAACGTGATTACTTTGTCATTAGAAAAACTTTGTCATTAGAAAAGAGCAGAAAACAAGAATGTACGGAATACTACAATATATGAGCATAACTGTTTTTTTTTCTTAAGAGACAAGTCTACTTGTAAACATAACATCCTTGTAATACGGAACTACGCAGCGGGCCGATTCTGCATCGTGTCAGTCAGCAGTTTAATGCCTTTAAAGTTGTTCTCTCGAACTGAGAACAAAAGACATGACACCGAAGCAAGTAATATTGTGGGAGAAAATGAATACCCCCCGTTTGCGCAACATAATACTTGGCTCGTGGAAGTTTATTCAAGGGGAGGTAGAAATATTATTTTTTGTGCTTCTATCATCTTATTGGCTAATAAACATCGACGTGTGTCTAATGTTCGTATGTCGGTAAAACTGAGTCTGCTGCTGTATGCTGTTGTCCTAAAGTCCTGCATGAATGGGTTTTTGCTTAATCTCGCTCTGATTTCTCTAGGTTAAAATAAAACGCATTTTGTGTATGATGTGTGCATACCCAGCCCTCACACCGAAAACAAATAACAGTAGTGATCCTTCCAGACTTCAGCCGATGTGCTTCAGCCGAAGATTCTACCACATGTACATATATTGTACATACATTGATAAAGAGAACAGCGCTTAAAAAGTGTCAAAAATACATATTAGATAGACATTGACTACGAGTTTCTATCAATTGGATTCTTAGCTAATTTCATTCGCCTCTCATATATTCAGTAAAGTATGTATATATGTACATGTTCGTCCACCAAAACTTTTGACCAGATCGTGTTTCATGACATATGTGGTCATCTATTAAAGGCAATTTTTACTTGACTACAATTAAATGAAAGTTAAAAATAGAAAAACAAAATGAAATGAAAATTAGATTCAACATATTGTCTCTACCAATTTCTCCCGAGCCCTTTTTTTCTGACCGTTCATTACCAGCGCCAAAAAATGCCGACAGTATTGTGGCCCACAGCTCATTCCCGTAGATTGATCCCGCCCTTTCCATCGGGTTTGTTTTTCGTTTGATATAAATTCGTCACTTTCGCGGGCGGCCAATGAAATTGCTTTTGAGAATCCGCTTTTGCCTAAATCAAATAGATTTTCCAGTTAAGTACAATGTCAATAAAATAATCGAACGAACGAAAATCGCGTACAAATAAATTACAAAAACGACTTTCAAGATGGCAATAGTTCACCAAATAGTTCTGTTTGTAATTATATTTGAAAGGAAAAAGTTAAATGAATAAATTCTGTAATCAAAACAACTATTGTATACGAAAATCTTTCAGTTAATTTATTATTTTGCTTAATATGTATTTCTCAAAGCAGAACAATGAAGCAAAATGAGACTGAAGCAAGTCCTTGAGCAGTTGTAATTAAAGTTGCAAAAAAATTGATATTTACATAACTATATGTACATATTTATAGATACTCTACAGACACCTAGAGATCAATCTAAATTTCACCGTTCACAATTTACAATTTTACAAAGGAGCTTTGTAAAACCCGATCGAATAGTTAATAGAACCTTTTGTATACATTTCACGCTAGAACCCAAGCACGCGATACATTTAATGCGTATTTGATGCCATACGCACTTTCAAATCAAATCAACGCCGTTCCCGAATGTAAAGCGTTTGAAGCTATTTTCCAGTAAACGAAGCTTCAAATCCTTTCCTCTTAAATGTTCCATCCTCAAATTCTACCTTTTGTTGGATTACACGCTGCCTTATTATTTAAACCTTCACTCAGTCTAAATCTACCAAACTCTCTTACATTGGATAAATAATCAAATCAGTTTTGTGTAGGAACATGTTTCGGGTCGATGATTTTAATTTAATCCCATAGAATGTCTGATAAATATCTATTGTAATCAACTTACTGTAATTGATACCGGCTTACAATTAAATATCGATTAAAATAACTAGCTTATTTTGAACAAAGTCGCTAACGTTTTGCGATAGCTGTAAAGCGAATTTTAAGCATTTTGCAAACAAAAATGAATTTCACTTGCTACATATATGGATTTAAATATGTCTCATTCGTCAGTCCTACTTGCGAAAAATTATTATTGATAAAAACAAATTACATCTTATAATTATATTTTATATTTTAAACAGCTTTCTTGCATTGTTGAGATGTGGTTTTATAGGGGTCTAAGGATGCCTTAAAAATTGTTATTCTAACCATAATTACAATATTCTCCAGTACTTATAACAAGGACGGGCTTGTATTTTAATATTTTTTATAGTAAATCTGTAAAACATCTGAATAAAATAAACAATACACTCATAAGATATCTTCTGGTATGGTCAGAAAGTAAGAAAGCGTCTATTTATAAACAGCGGACATGCAACATAATTAAGAAACAAAAGAAATAATAGTGCAACATAAAACAGAATGAAAAAAAAACCATATTTTCAAAAACAAGCACATGAAATAATTTTGCATTTAAACTTTGATCAATTGGCCAGCTTTCAATTTACATATTGGAATGAAATGTATTAAGAGTTATTAAAATAAAATACACAAGTGTTAACTCTACATTTACGTGAAATTCTGCTCAAAATATGCAATGAATAAACTTGCAACATATAACGGATCTCATTCAGATAAATGTAATTCAATGTCCAGCGATATTAATTATTGCCGTAAGAAATACATACAAAATTAATGTATGATAAAAGCGAAACCAGTTCGAGTAAGTATATCAGCTGAACCAAATGCCGTGTTTGCCAGTCATTCCGAATTAAAGTTTACCATATGTTCGTAACTTTGAAGGCGTAAACACGATGAAAATTTCAATTTGCCCATGTAAATTAGTTCCTTTGATGTCAGTCACTTTTATATTACAAATATATCGATAATGCGAGCAGCACCTTTGAAGTAATGCTCGTAGATTTACAGTTTAATACAATGTATTGTTAGCGTAACTGCTTCTCTTTTCTTCGCATCCAAATCGCATTTCACGCGTCAAAGAGCCAAGGTACTTACATTATTTTCTGTTTCGCATTGATCACTCGCTTAATCATATGCGCATAAAATGTATTAAGATCGCGTAAAAATTTATTGTTTGTCTTATAAATATAGCTCCATAAGGTTTCCTGTTAATAAAGTCGAAATTTACAAAAATAATGTGGTAATGCACACAAAATGAAATGATACCCTCGTTTTAAATCCAATTAATCTTTATCATGATTTCTGTATTCGCATTTGGCTTACTCTGTATATACTCGTATGTATACTGTTCTCTGATCCATAAACACTTCGGAAAATATTGGCATAAAATATTTTTGCAAAGGTAATATGAATTAATCTTAAAAGTACCACCAGGATAAACATCGTAACAACGCATTTTATGATTAACAGCTTTGAACATTAAATACACTTAAAAGGCACCTTACATCACGTCTGTAATCCCTAAAGAGGTAAGCAGTGCAGTACACTTCTATGTTTCACCAGTTACGTTTGCGCCCCACCATGGAACAGGGGGTGAGCCTGTTACCTTTCCCCGGGTACAAATCCAAACTCCGAACCCGTACTAGAAAGTACACTATAAACTAAGTTAGAAAAATAACAACCGAGCCAAGGTTTAACTCGGGACTTTTCGATCGGCAGTGGCTCTTGTAACCACTCGACCAACCATTCTACGTTTATTATAGATTTTTCAATCTGTATTATATATTTTAAATATCAAACACCTCGCAAATGACTATAACAAACGAAATTCACAATTGAAATGTCCGTATAAACGTTTTCATTCTCAAGCCGTTAATTTTACTCTAACGACATTTCAATTATCGCCAATAGCGCTCAGCGCTTCAGGAAAGGCCCGAAAACGACCGTTATTTAAATATTTTGATGTACTGAGAGATAGTGTAACAATCTGTGCCAGAAGGCTTGAAGCAAATTATCCAGGAAAAAAAATAGCGGGTCTAGTAATGTGCCTTGTGAGACGCTTATGTGCAGCAGTGCAGTAATGTCGGCTGAAGATGATAATGATGAATGGCAGTCGAGTGGTCGCAAGCGCGACTGCCGATCGGCTGACGTTACAAACACTGACACACACCGACTCAGACACTGGGTCTCACACCGACACACACATGTACACACACCGACACACACCGTCACACACACATTCAATATGTAAGAGACATAACTACTGTTGCGTTTGTTATTCGTACAGAACGCTAAGATTTTTAAATTCATTGAATCTTTTACTATTGGAAATAATGAAAGTACCCGTTGTTTATTGTTTTCTCATTTTGCATAAAACAAAAAAGACAAAGTTTAGATTGATTAAATAAATTGTTATGTTTACAATTATTCTTCTAAACTCACTTCACCGTTTACATATGTTATTATTATAAACACATAAGATTGTAGAATTATATAAACACATAAGATTGTAGAATTGTCGAAATGAACTTGTAAATTCCAAAAGCTTAAGAACTGAACTTAAGAGCACAGTAGTCGTTTGATGATCAAGACCAATGTACCGGTTGTGTTTTTGAAACTCTCCAGTAATCCTAATTGCGCTGCTACAATTAGAAAGGGCTTTTAACATTTACATGACATTAAGCATTTTTAAATATAACGTATTTTAAGATCCCCAGGTCACTTATCCGAGGATTTGGTAGCAATGATTGAAGAAGGCAGTAATTAATGATATATCCCGGACTAAGAGTTCTAAATAGCAGCACGTAATTGCACACAAGCGTTCTGACCCGGATCCTTAGGGATAGCAACCTTAACCTACTTGAGCGTTAATCGGTGAGCTTAGCTTACCTCACAAACCGCGATATTTTCGGAACTAAAAGGCATTTTTCGCTCTATACCGGGTTATATACGTAGAAAATTCTAGAAGTCGCAATATAGTACATAACGTTATAGCTGACAGTAATACAAATTACAAAATAAACGAACACCAACTTCACAACCTTAATAAAAACTTATAAACCATTACTAGATTAAATAACCTTTTTCGACTGTCTGAATATAACAGCACGTTTCAGTATTCATTGTTGAATTTAAGAATTCTCGGAAAATATTTACATTGCTTTACATTGCATGCGAGTGACGTTCCCGAGTACAAGTCGGCAACAACAATGAAAAAAATAAGGGTGCGTACACCCGATTGCCTGACTTCTTTAAGCCGAAAATTTCACTAATATTTGTATGAAGAAATGTATGTTAACATCGAATCCCGCCATTGAAAATCGAACCCATAGTTTCAAAATAGTATGAACCGAAATTCAAGAAATACTGTAATAAATCACTTGCAATACGTGTCAATTGTTAATAGAAACGATGTTAAGATGATGATAAGCGCTTAGTGAACATGTTTTTTTGGATAAACTCCAAAGTGTGCACGTTTCCTGGCAATGTTCTCCTTCACCGTAATAGCAAGCCTTAAAGTGCATATTTTGCAAAGAAGTACGCGCCGGAATTTGAATCCGGGCCTCTGAAGAGAGAGGCCGATTTGTAAACATTATCTACTACATTGAAGGTCCAATATATTTATATACCAAAGATGAATAGGTTCATCTCTACTACCCTACACGATCGTACAACTTTACAAGTATACATATATACTCCTAATCTGTCCAATATCTAGCAATGTCTATTGAGCTATCTATGCTTTTGATGTAATAGTATATCAAATAATTTCACCCACAACCGCAGAAGGCTTTGTGTACGAAACTATTTCTTATATCTCTGCAATCATCTTTGTTAACTACGATCTTAGGCGAGGTCTCAGGTCTGAACTTTGATCTAGAATTCTCATAGTCTACGGTTAAGGTACAATTCCTAAGAGTTCATCGTGCGATCGCTTTGGATCTTACATTATGGAATAGACTAGAATAGGATCTTAGATTATTAATTATATACGGATTTAATTTAAGTATATTTTATATAGCATGTTATACATGTACGCATGTTGATTCCGAATTACGAATTTTAATCGAGCCTGTTTACATAACGATTTTTGTTTTTCTTATTAACATCATAAATATCTAGGTAACAGTATGTATGAGCGTTATCACAGCTCAACACTTGAGTGATTTTGATAAAACTCTCCATCGAAATTGACTTCAATTCTAGCAGTGGAGAAAGGATGTTTCAGTTACATAATTTTCGATTTTGTTTTTATTATAATGATTTTCGCACACATGAAGTTATGGTGAATACTGTAGCGAGAACAAAGATACGGACGGTGCGTCGAGAGGTCGGTTTCGCCTTGACTGTCGGGCGCGCGCGTTGCAAGAGCCCGCGCGTAAAATGCTCGTCGTTGTCTTGTAACGGGACTTTATTTGACTACCCGTTTCGCGGGGCGATGTCTGTTTATGTGGATTATATATATTTTTTGTGTAGTGCTGTTTTGAGTGACGTGTGTACGTGCTGGTGTGTGTGGATATAAACATAAGTATAGTAAATATGATAAAATAAATAATTTGTTTTGATTGCCTCGTTGGTCGAGTTGGTTGCAAGCCGATCGGGAGGTGCTGGGTTCGATTCCCGGGTCGGGCACTATTGAATTTTTCTAATTAAAATTTTCTAGTAGTTGCTCGGAGTCTGAATTTGTGCCCGGTGTATGGCAATAGGCTTACCACCTATTCCATGGTAGGACGTTAACGTAACTGGTGAAACTTGGGAGTGTACTATAATCCTTTGTCTACCTCT
>DWTR01000108.1:0-13469 GCA_018244935.1 Ardaris minthe | reverse complement strand
TCTGGCCTCACTTACAGAACTCTTTTATTACCAACTCAAACAATGCCATACAATTCCTAAGTAAATAACAAGATAATGTTAAGTTAGAAAACCTTAAGGATTAATTATGTATTGTTTCAACACCATTCATCAGCAAACAGTATGTATTTAACTTTTGAACGTGCGATATTTCACAGTACTTTGAACTTCAGCATATTAAAACCGTACACATTTATTCCACTCGAAATGAAACGGTCGTAAAAATAACATAACTTTTTGTTTTCTTTATACTACTACGACCTTATTTATTGCTTAAATGGCACGGTTTTGTAATATTTTAAAATATCGCTCGATTACGCACGAGAGATTTTACGGAAAGCGCGACCTTCAGACAGCGCCACGCAACGGACATTTAGTGAACTAAGATGTCTAACATGGCGTTTATTTTCACCTTCGTTATGACTTGGCCGGTGGAAGAACAGAACGCGCGTCCACTGTCGCTTTCACAGGTCTATTGCAATAACATATTATTATATTCGTTTGCTGTGACTTACATATGGTCGTTAACTTTTTAAATTGCTTTTTTGATAAATTTTGCTAACGCTTTCTATCTAGGAAAAAAATATATTCATAATTTAATATGAGACACCGGTAGCTGATAGTGAAATCGACAAAATTTAGCAATCTGTATTTCGCAGTTGCGTAGAGAGGAAAATTGTTTTCTATATCGGACCAGCAACCATGAAGTGCATACTGTCTCAATCAAATCATAATTGTGTAACTCTGTTAATTTTACGCACAACAGGTACATAGTTTTCATAACAAAAGTGACAAGAATTTGATACAAAAGAATTTGAATATTGAAATAACTATTGGCTCGATATGTATGTACATGTGGCTTGGCTTATGAAATGTAGTGTTAAAATGATTTAGCCAAAGTTAACGAGC
The DNA here is from genome assembly GCA_018244935.1 of Ardaris minthe. Classification (NCBI taxonomy): domain Eukaryota; kingdom Metazoa; phylum Arthropoda; class Insecta; order Lepidoptera; family Hesperiidae; genus Ardaris; species Ardaris minthe. Next base: position 12,542 of record DWTR01000108.1, on the reverse strand, counting down.
AATTTATTGGGGAAAGTGTTACAATCGCGAAATAATATTAGGCGTAGAGTCACTTGCAAAACTGTTCACGCCTGATTGAATTTTACACATTCAATGTCGCAACACAAATGCATAATTAGTGACCGCCAATGCTGACGGACATCGGCAAAGCATGTGCTCCTCGGCGGAAGTTGCACCAACTTGTACGAACCGTAGCGAGTACGGCCATGACTGGAACCATGGCATTATGTTCTCTATTATACCGTAAGAGAGACTACAATGTAAACTGCGCAGGCTATTATTAAGGTGATACATTATTCACGAATTCGTTTATAATTGAATTTAAAGGGTCTCGGCTGTCAAAATAATAGTTAATGTACTTTTTAATATTCGTCCTAAAGACGAGCGGTTAAATAATATATCGAACTTTGATTGCAATATGTATACCGGCTACACTCAGGGTTGTTTTTCTGGATGGTCCGCCTAGTTTCGGACCTAGACGAGGTCCTTCGTCAGGGTATCCCGCCGATTGTAGCGAAGTCGCGGCGGAGACTACTAGTCGAGCCGACCCGAAAAAAAATACCTGAGTCACACCAGCTCATAATTAATTATGTGTATAAACACTCACGAAATATTTAATAGTAATATCTATCTTTGACGAAAACTTGCGGATATAATATTCCCTACCACCTAACCACCAACGAAAATATAAAATCGCCCATGCATGTGTCAAACGAAATGTAGAAAAACAATACAAAAACATAAGCCTCTAATTGTAGGTGTGAATTGTTACTGATATGTCAATATAAGACAATACGTTATCTAAACACGGCATTGTTATAATGTTTAATGTCGGACATCTCCTCGCTTGATGCAACTCGCTGACCGCAAGTATTTGGTTTCGGAGCAACGACCTGTCCGCTGACTGACAGCTGACGCGACGAGACAAGAGATATTCATTACACAACCCACTTGTACAGCGACCGATCGTAAACAATATTTAAACACTTTGATCTAGACGATGCGCTGTATTATTATAATTCGATAATAACAAACTTGATAATAAAAAACTTCTCTTGTAAGCAGTGATAGCTTAGTGGTTTGAAATTCGACATCTCACTCCGGGAGACCGGGTACAACCCCAGCGCGCACCTCTTAAAAATGTGCGTTTTTTTAAGTTTAAATATCACTTGCTATCGAATTTGTGCCCGGTGTATGGCAATAGGCTCAACACCTATTCCATAGTGGGACGTAAACGTAATTGGTGAAACGTGGGAGTGTACTACACTCCTCTGCTTACCTCTTCGGGGATAACAGGAGTGATGTTACGTTCAATAATAACAATGACTTAATTTTGCTGTTCGTATGTTGCCTCAGTATAATCTTAGATTTTAGCTCATAAATTGTACAGTTAAGTGGTAAAACTAACCACTTGTATAGTATTTTAACTGCAGTCCGCTTTTATCATATATAAGTTCATAACTGGTATACTACATCCTGCTTTACCATAAATTGATGTTAATGTTTACATTTTGGTTCATTAAATATGTGTAAAACGAAGAGACACTAGGAGCATTTTTAGCAACGTCCGTACGTAGGCGATATGACTGTATTATTATATATATAAGATGGTTTAATTCTAGGTAGAAACAGTTACTTATCCACCTCTTCGGGTAAATATACGCGTTTAACTGTCTAACTTTAACACGTCTGCAAAAGTATTACTTTATACAATGATTTAACAGTCGCTTTTGCCGCGGACCGTAGCCGTCGCCTACAGAACACACAATTTACATAACAATACCTTGAATCCGCGGAGCTCCATTCACTGCAGACAGATCTACGGCAAAATGAGCACCTACGCGCGTAGGTAGCCGGCCTAGTGAAGGTCTCCACTGAGCTAATGACAGAACAGTTCCAATTGACAACAAAAACAAACACATACACTAATCAAATGCTCGTTAGGCGTGAACGTGGAATCGATTCCACCACTCGCGGTAATCGATCATCGATCGTGTTAAACATCGAGTTCAGCGCACTTCGGTCAATGTATTACGGACGACGTGTTGTATGAGAAAATCGTAGCCGTCGTTTTTATGTGCAACCAATAGCATTATTAACAACAAATATTAGTGGATTAGCTTTTAACACGTCTCGAGTAAAAGGAGCGCGGGTCAGTCGCTTATGCTTGGGTCAGTCGGCGGTCTGACGCTGCACTGAATGTGACGTGGCTACCCTTCACCTCTTCACATAAAAAATGCAAAATTTAATACGAGCATTAAGAGCTCTTGATTTTAAAGCGAGGTATACATAGAAAACGTTGATTAAATCTCGATAATATATCATTTAGAGATTTGTGATAATGAGCTTCCGTATGTATACCGTAAATCAACGTTTTGAGTTCACATTGATTGATGATTCAACTTTAATATTATAGATAAGGATCATCGCTAAGAAAAACTTTATTGATCGTCTTTGTCTTTATCGAAATCGAACGACAAGGAAATCAGGAGTATAATTTACATTGATAATATCAAGAGATACATAAGATTGCCTTGAACTACATGCACATATTTCCATATACATATATTTATGAAGACGCAATTGTGTCTACGAATGGAAAAATAGCGTATAACACTTAAGACAACATTTTGTTTTGATAAGTTTAATTGCATTGTTGGTACCGTATCATATTAAATGTTTTCCATGGATAACATCTTATTTAAAAATATTTCATGATTTTTGCAGTAATTAAATTAAATTTAATATTAATTAAACAATTGTCATCTTAAAAGTAATCGGCAACAATATCTGCGTTGGCGTACTTAGCGAAAACTCAGAATGGTTTCAAGAACTTATTTAATGTCTAACAGCGTTTGCCATTTGCCTTAGCCAGGTAACGGACATTAGAAACGTAATAAGACGTAACGTAATAAGACGCCCTTTGATTAATGAGTTATAAATTGTGCGTTCTGTGTCCGAATTTCACGGTTCCATTTGAGTTGAAGGTTTTCATCATAAAGCCGTTGTTAATAAACGTCCTCATGTCCTGTTCTGTTGTTATGATGTATCCAAAAACCAGCTTACATGTGTGCAGAGGGATACGAATGTGGAAAAAGTACTTCAGTCATGTAAAATGTATTTCACACTCAGTGCCGTCTGCGTACCCCGTATAAAACCTAGTACGACTACATAATAATAATAGCAATGATACAATATCCTAGGGTATTAAGAATTATAGGTACTAGTATATGTTATATGAATGGTTGAATACGAATTTTAGTACGCGCAAACCTGAATAAAATTTATATATTTTGTGTTTACACAAAAATAGTATTTAAGTGCATCTAAGAACTCAAGGTTCGTAGTCTATGAGGCGAAAAAAATATTATTTAAATGTAAATCATTGGAACAGATCTCAAAATAAATCTAACATTATCATCAACAACCTTCCATCACTCCACTGCTGGACAGAAGGATTCTCTCAAAAAGAGATTTAAACCCAGTGTGCCACGCTGCCAACTGGGGGTTGGTAGCAAACATCAAGTGCACAAATTATTAAGCAAGTCTTAGGTAAAGTGCATCATAACGATATAAACAGTGCATCGGACTCTCAATGCAACAGAATCCATAAAGTGTTGCGTAAGCGCAAGGTCGAGGTCGCAGCCGCGCGGCTTCGTACAGTCGTGACCTCGGAGACAGACAGATACCACTTTCTCTTTCATATCACAATGTATACGAAATTAGGAAGTTTTTTTTCGAACATCTCCCGTATCATATTCGTGTATCAATTCGTTCTTGTGAATCAATTATGGGAGTTAAAGAGCTGTTTATATTCCATGAAAATGTTAAATAAATGTGAAATTTTCCAATATACTTTAATACCTTGACACATTATTTGAAATATAAACTAAAATTTTTAACGGATTGTAATGTTTATTTATGCGTACGTTAAAAGCGAATCTTCCAGAAATTAAATACCTCATTCGAATGATTCTTAACACGCTGTTCGAATTAATCTAAATGATAAAGACGACAAAGAACAGATAAGAGCATAAAGTCGTAAATATCGTGTTTATTATCTCGTTTCATCAGCGATATTATTATTAACATACCTTTCACATTAATCTGTCACTTAACGAATAAAATTTTTTTCATAACTCACTTCATAAAGGATTAAGGGGCTGTAAATATATTTTGAATAGTGCATGAGGAAAATGAATGAATAAAAAACACTAAAGTTACAAAGTACAATGAAGTGTGCATTTTGATATTCAATACATGTATATTGTACGATTAAATTAGCTAAATAGAAATGTTCATTAATTATACACCTGTGTTATACTGGTATACAAACGGGTCACAAACTTAATAAAGCAAACATTAAATTTCTCAAATAACTATAGCAATCTGCTGTCTATATATGTCTAAATGCACAGTAATATTAAAAGAAGGAAAATAAATTCAATCTTACTTCATACTGGCATTATAAGTTTACGAGGCACGCCTATACACATAAGGCAGTTGCTCAATCATGTACGACGCCGCTCGGCATCCGAGCGCGGTGTAGGCCGGCTACTCGCGGGAAATTGGATTACGCGTGAATAGGCCAACAAAAAAGCTTATCATCGATCTATTTGAGCAACGGTCGCGCTCCGGCAACCTTTGCGCGCGCCGCCCGCCCTCCACGACACCGAACTAGGGCTACCGTTATTGGAATAATTGAATAAATCATTGTAATTAAATGTATTTAAGTAATTTAATGTGATTTTGTCAAATTACTTCGACATGAACTTTTGACGGAATTCAATTTAAAATTGACCTTTTTCACCATCATCATAAGCCCTTTTGTCGAAACGAGCCTCATACTAAAATGTAAATAACTAAGATCATAATTTGCCTAACTGCTAAATTCCGGTTGGTAATACTTCACACGTTTTAGAAGCCATTATAAATATTTCAGTTTACTACACTCCACTTGCCTACCTCTTCGGGGATAACAGGTGTCATGTAACTTAAAAAATACGCTAAAATTTTAATCAAACATCATAAAAATACCACATTGATAAAGAAACGCGTTTAAAAAAATCATAAATCATGGTCTAGAGGGCAGTAGAGAGAGAGAGTAATAAATAAACGGTTTAGAAAACGAGAGTAATTCCGCATATTTACCCAACGCGATTATCGTCTCTAATATTAGATGCAGCCAGCCCTAGCTTGGAGTGAAAGTAAATATTACAGCAGCGGAGATATTAAGCAGACTGATGTAATGGTCACTTGCTTTTCGTTTTGTCGCCACATAAAGCAACAGTTGTAACAAAAGTTCAATTATTAAACATTTCTAAATAGAAATGGCCTATGTTACATGTACATATCAATGATACGAAAACCATACAAAATATGCGTTTTAATACATCCACAATTACTAATAGTATAATTTTACTGAATTCGTTTTATAATTTAATCTGATTTGCAATTGTAAATATTCTGTAAAATTAATGCGAATGAATTCTGTTCTAACTCCAAAGCACTCAGAGTTGCGACCAAAACTTTATTACAACATAAATAAAGTGATTTTACAGAATTCACTATTATTGTTTTACAGCAATGTCTAGGCCAGCGAGACGGGACCGCGCGAACAGCGTTTGATACGTATTAGAAACAACATGTCTGACAGGTATCGGTCCAGTCCGGTAATACATTCGAGTATTATTTATCTGATCGCATATTTCACTCGCAAGTTCATATGCTAATTTCGACCATGTCGTACCTGCGCTATATACACATATTGAAGTGGCTTTGATGCGGCAGCCGAGACGGAACGATGTATAGCGTCTTAGCAGTCTACGCCTAGAGAAGAATCGCTGTCCACCTATAAGAAACATAACCGCAACGCGTATGTTATAAAGGGCACTGTCTCAATTGTGTGACGTAGTAGCGCGTCTGTGACCATCTTCGAATTAGACAGACACGAACCGATATTAATTGCACTCAAACACGTATTATCCAACCTGATGTTACCACCAGTGCCAGGCTTACACGCGGGTCACCAGATGTTACTGACCAACTAATAGTCGCGCTAACAATTACTGGTAGAGAACGCCACAAGGCCTGAAGTCTGCTTTGTGTACAGCCTACCTAGTGTTTACATGTCACAATAATGCGTACCTACATGAATAAGTACTCACTGACATTAACAGCCCTATTCCTATGTCCTATTCGAGAGCGGTACCAGCAATCTTCTACTTGGTGACTGCTCGTGATTGCTGCCTGTTCATTGATATTGTTATTTCCACAAAACAAACAAAAAAATCAGTAAAAAAAATATTGTAGACCCTTGGCTGTCTCGTTGGTTCAGTGGTTACAAGCGCGACTGCTGATCGACAGATCATGGGTTCAAACCCCGGCTCGGGTACTATTGAATTTTTTCTAACTTTAATTTCCTAGTAGCGACTCTGAGTCTAGATTTGTGTCCATAATGTGACCTAAACGTAACTGGTGAAACGTGGGAGTGTACTACACTCCTCAGTCTACCGCTTCGGGAATTACAGGCGTGATGTTAAGTTTTGTTACGTCCTTGTTATAGAGCCTTGTTAAAGACAAGTATTGATTTAAATTTTCCTAAAGATAGGTATTAAACATTCTGGAGTAGACTTTTAAAGTTTAAATCTGCAGGTTTTAGGTCTGTCTTAGCTTTGAGAGCTGTTATTAGGGAATAGAGTACTCGAATATTTGCTATTAAATGTATAGAATCATAATGAATTATAGCAATTAAACTAAATTATTTTCTATAATCTGTATGTAATGATGCCAAGAACAAATCAAGATTCGGCAACCGTAATTTTAAACAGAGTTTCAATTGTAAATAATTCATCATTTCTCAATACCACGACACATCGTTTAACACTTCTTCGTTTAAATGTACCGTTAGGACAAAGTAGGTACATATTTTGCTTTTTTGGGCCTCGTGTAATGCATCTTGTTCAGATCCCGTTGGAGTTAAAAGTTATTCGAATGAATGCACGCAATCCCCGAGAATGCCCGTGCCCGCGCCATGGGATGCCAGTCAAACATAAATTCTTTCTGATGTGAAAGAATAAGCAAATTATCACCATGTGTTCATATTTGTAACGCGTGAGATGTTCAAAATATTTGCATTCCGCAATTATGCAAGCTGACGTCAGTCAACGGCGAACATTGCCGGGGTTCCAAGTAAACGCGGCCGGTGTTGTAAGAAGTAATTAGGAAACTAAACACATTAGCTAAAGGGCGACGTGCCAGCTCGACGAGATATCATTAGCCATATGTCTTGTATAAGTTACACATTATTCATGCTAGTCGCTTAATACCTATTGACGTAACTTCATATTATTATCAGCGAACAATTCACTGTGTATAAGTTTTCGTTCGACTCCTAGCTAGGCACATGTCCTAGCTGTGATAACTATATGCATACATACGTGTCTTAGTAACGATGTCAATGGCTAATGTCGACATTATTATTATACTGACGATACCGTTCAAACTAGGGTCAATGTTTTATGGTGTGGCAATTCTAAATGAGAACATAACGTATATAAAAATTGTGGCCATAAATAATGATGTATCTTTACTTGGTTTTATAGGATTGTTGATTGCAGAACTTGCTAACGTTGATATAAGATTCTAATTGCAAAACCAACATAGCTGTGATAATCTGAAGTATGCGCCCTTGGCGCTGAACCATGTCGCAACTTGTTGCCAAATATGATTGTTAACTGATACTTTTGTAATATCATAATGGGGTTTTGACGTGTTTTGCGACCCTACCTAGTATGGTTATAGTTATAGTATTGAGAAAACGATTTTTATGTCGGACGATAAAATAGTATACAACACTGGTCGGGAATGTTTATTTTATTATAATTATATTATCACGTCAAAATTCGTATACATATTATTTAATTTCGAAAAAGTTACAACAGCTCCTATATTTCATCTGCTTCGAAGCGGAAAAGTACATTTAAATATAAAGGAATTTGACAACGTGCGTTATTAAAAACTTAACATGTATCTGAGAAATAAACATCACCGCAAAAAAAAGTACATTGAAATAAACCGCATAACGTGATCTACTGCATGACAGGCAGTAACGTGCATCGGGATAAAAGTACAATCAATATGATTGACGCAAAAAACGAAGATGTGAAAAGTAATTACGTTGCAAAAATATCTGAACACAACAGACTTCAGTAATATTTAGCCCTGGTCTCATCTACCGCTACCCGCTCGTCAATTGTGGCCAGCTGTCAGGTCTGGCGGCAGATCGATCGCGGGTAGTAGATGTCATTGAGATAGAGCCTGGGACCAGCCGCGGACGCTAACAATAGCCCCCGACGCATTGTTCTGTCCACAAGAATACTAGAGGAAACAACGACCGTGTCCAAACCTTGGCGGAGTGATTGAATGGCTCATGATCTTCTGATCGATGCATTCCCCACACAATACCCCACAGCTGACTGTATTAATTGACGCCGGCACAAGCCAAATTGAGTTTAACCTCGCAGCCGGAACTGAGTGATCATTTCCGTTCGTTTGTAAAACAATAGATCGTTAGTGTAGCGTTAGTTGTATAACAGCAGGTGTTACCAATCTCCCAGCGACAAGGCATCGCCTCTTTTCTAATTTTACGCGCCAACAGCCATTAGATAACAATTAAGCACCTCATTCACGAAAATTCCATAGCAGTATTTTAGCTACATCCGATTTTTCTCTTTCTCGCTTAACGTATTTATAATGTCACAGAAAGGGATAGAACGATCAATGTTTAAAACTTCGTTAAGGATTGTTTATGAATAATCTTGTTTTATCATAATTTTTTAGAACGTTTAATATCTCAAAACCTTAAACGATTAGAGAATCGTTGCAAAAACGTTTCTGGTCAAATATTAGCAAGGTGACTCGTAATAATATTTAGTTCTAAATATTTTATTGTATCGCGACCTTTGCAGGCGACTTTCAAATATCTAGACCAAGTCGAATTTGAATGCCGCTCGCCGAGATCGATTTGACGAGTGCCACATTTAAAACCGGACCAAACCAACCGAAAATAATTCCGACACTGAAATTTAAGTTCAATTGAAGGAACATTGATATTTTTAAATTTCGAATATGGATTACATTTGTTTACAGTATTGTGCAAGAGAACGAAGGAATATCGTTTTAAGTATCACGTTCTATAGCGAGGTCAAAATATCTACCTGAAAATGTATCTCGTTATTCGAATGTAATTGTTCTCATATCGAAGTAGCGGTACGGATTAGGTAACGAGGTCTTAACGTTGGCGATTGTTCTAAACGTGACTATACCTCTGTTATCCGTAACTGTTGAATAATACGTAACACCACGGCTGTAATCCCCGAAGTGGTAGGCAGAGGAATGTAGTACACTCCCACGTTTCACCAGTTACGTTCACGTCCCACTATGTGTAGATGGTGAGTGTACTGAGTAATACTACCACAATACATCATTATATTACGTATGTTAAATGAAAATCTCATTATAAACGTATGAACATGAAAAATTAACGCATTATACTTACAGTAGGTGCCTAATATAAACGAACTTCAAAAACTGTCTGCACTTGGGCTACAGACATAGCTAACGAATCAGTATGTAGTCTAAGTAAATTAATACCAGCTATGAAAAAAACTTCAACACTTAAGAAAATAATTTCCAACTTTAAAAACTAATACCAGTGTTCACATATTCGACGTCTCACCATTCTTGAATATCATAACTGAAACATATTATGAATAAGGGTTATTGTAAATGCCCAGGCCACTTAAAATGTATGATTTGGATTACTTTATATCCTATCATTTTCATTGTGTTGACGTTGACAATACATTCCCATTTGTAAGGTAAGCAGTGAGCACCGAACGCCAAATTGCAGAATGCTCTAAGCATATTGCCTATACCTATATACCATATGTATGTATGCTATCTCACTGAATCTGCTTATATATTTATTAAGAAACATGCTCCTAATGTCTGCAACACCGTTGTTCAGTATAAAAACACACACGTATAATATTAATCTGATGTTTCTCGTCGCAAGCTATTCTCATCCCGCAGGATCCGAACCTATCAATATTATAAAACTTATCCCAGTCATCCCTCAAGCCTTTTCATCGTAAGAATAGTGTTCTGATTATAAATAATGAATCTGGACATTTCATATTTTTTTATTCGAATCTCGGAACACGTGTCTGACCTATTGCATGGAATGCAAAAACGTTCATCTGTCTGTCATGTACACAGAGCGAGAAGCGTGTCTTATTAACCTTAGAGATTACGTTTATTGTGTTGCGAAATGTAAAATATCATAGATTTAATGAAGAGGAACTGGCGGTTTTGGGAGATCGACAATGTAAAACACAAAGGTCGACGAATTAGTCATCTTTCGAATATGTCACGCTTTGTAACGCAACACTGCAAGCAGGGACAATTAGGTGGAGCGGTGCAATGCAACAGTCGAGTTCTGTCATGTACACTTATGTAGAAAAATCATCGCTACACCTAAGATGAAGGAGATGAAGCAACATCAACAGCAGGACTTGTAACAAGTCCTGTCACTGTTGCACATGAGTCTCTTATCAGAAGGGCTAAGACCATAGTACGCGGCGCTAATCAAGCATGTGTTGCGTTAGACATCGACACGTTATTTTTTGTCTGACGAGCGAAAAATCATAGAGAAAAATGTCAAGGTGTGTTTTTGAAGTACATATCATAAATAACGTTTTCAAAATGTAACGAAAAATTTTATTCTTGTTACTAATTTATTATTACAACGATTTTAACGACAGCAGCACTCGTGTCTGTAATGCTAGATTTTCTTATGGTTGAACTAACACAATCGATCAATTTAGTGTAACACAATCAATTACAAATTATCTTTTGCATGTACCTAATCTATAACTTCGAAAAATTATACACTTACAGCACTAAGCTAGTAATAACACCTATCTTGTGTTCGAGTCAGTTTACGTTATATTGATGTGCAATAAATAGTCATAAAAACTTAATGCATCGTTAAAAATCTTAAATAAATAAAGTTAAATGAATTTATAAATGACAGCGGCTGTGTTTGGTGTCGAATAAATTGTATGACGATCATATGAAATCGATTGATTTATGGCCGAAATTTCAATTCAAATATCATATTGTACGTCGCTAAAAATATACGTAACTAATTTGCCTAATAAATCTTTTGAACACGCCCAAGCTTCAAGGTAATGAGACGTGAGCATTTGGATAACGTTAGACGTAGGATTTATCTGTATCAAACGAAGATAAGAACAGGATTATGTGAGCTATTTCTAAAGCTACCATGCCACTTGTTTATAAAAATCCGTTTAAGCTGTTTAGTGTTATATGTATATTTATTTAGCTCCGATCTAATAACATTAAGGAAAGAACACTTTGCGGTGGTAAAGGGCAAAACTGCTTTTGTTCTTTAATGTCGCGGAGTAACTTAATACTAAGATAATATTCCTTATTTGTATCATATTGCGCACTAAACTAACTCTCTCGGCACATCACAACCTACGTTAGCTAAAATACAACAGTAAGTCGGACGGGCGGTGGCCCGGCACCATCGTGGCAGTCGTGTTGTCTGTCTGAGATGATGCTCAAGACCTGTTGTATCAACTGTTCTATACTATACGGAAAGCTACTGTGCTACAGTCTAAGAAAATGCCGTAGGCAAAATAGAGAATAGGCTTAATCGTATTCGTGTCAATATGAATACGTAAGCATATGTTCACATTTAACATATCGCAACCTTTGCCGAGCGCATTATAATAAATTTTCACGGCTCATAAACTTCGATTCCAACTTGCAACACCCCGTCGACACTGCATGGGACTCTGTCGTTATAAAATTCGCAGTTCTCAACGAAAATATTATTGAAAGGTAATAAAAACTTAATTGGTATAGTAAAAATGAACGAGGCATAACGTGCTAGCATAATATATTATATCAGTAATTATAAAATAGTAATGAAGCGATAAGTAGCAAATTGACTGCCTCGTTGGTCCACTGATTGCCAGCGTGATTGCTCAGCAAGAGGTCTCGGGTTCGACTCCTGGGCCAGGTAAAGTGTTAGTGGGTTAATCTAAATTGAAATAGCACGGAGTCTGGATATGTGCCCGGTGTATGACAACAGGCTCACCAGTTCTACGCTACGTACAACACCACTTGGGACTGCTACTAGTACTGTCGCAACGTCATGTTAAATAACATTTTTCTTCACAACGTCTGCTATCCTGAACGCCAACAGTATTATTAACAGCTTAAACAAACGGGACGCCCTAGCAACGGCTAGACAGTGTTCCAGCCTCCATGTGTGGTACTAAGCACAATGTCAAGTTCAGCGACGCCGGGCGACGTCGCCGAGGCGAAAGCTCCGGTCCCGCGGCGACGTAACAGATATACGAAACATCTGCTGTAATTGTTGTGATACAAACCTACTGTAACACATACCGTATGTGTATTATTCAGGCTGCGATACAAGAGTAAGA
>DWTR01000107.1:0-13494 GCA_018244935.1 Ardaris minthe | reverse complement strand
ACACGAGGGTGACATTACGATACATTCGATACATGGGATAGTCAGCGAAAAAACGAAAACTACTAGCGTGTAATAGTAATTTATATTTACAAATATGATTCAGCATCTGAGTTCCACGTAACTGCTGTTCACGACGTATGTTTTGGCATACGGCAATCGATATGGAGCAACATCATTTTTAATATTGCGAGATTCCTTAATATAACTTTGTCCCAGTTACTATTTATAGCTAATGAAATGTGTTTGTGCCCTTTTAATGAACAGAGGCGGCTTAATGATAATTGAAAATGATATTTTTTGAATGCTCTGAAGACTGCCTCGTTAGTCGTGTTACTTGCTAGCGCGACTACAGATCGAGGGATTCTGGATTCATATCCTGGGCCGGGCACTATTGGATTTTTCTAAATTAGATTTTCTAGTAGCGGCTCGGAGACCGTATGTGTGTCCGGTATACGACAATACACTCACCACCTATTCTCAGTGGGATGTAAACGTAAGTGGTGAAACGTGGGACTGTAATACTCCTCTGCCTACCACTTAGAGGATAACAGGCGTGATGTTACATTTACGTTTCGATGATAATAATATATTTTAAATAAATTGAAACTCAAACTTAAAATTGAATTGTTAGCAGTACTAAGCTGACATTTTGCTTCGTAACGGAAACGACACTTCCGGTCTTGATACGTTACGTCTTAATTTTAAGTAGAGGCTAGTCGTACCATTGGTATGTACCGGTTTATTCTAAACTCGTCTTATTCTATCTGGCTTGTCATTCCCGGGCGAGGTTGCCAGTGGGAGCGTAGCGGGTGCGCTAGGCTATAATGCGACTATAAGTGAATTGGGTAAGACGGTAAATATAAATTTACTAATTATAATTTTCACGGGAACACAACACGTTTGTCGCGCGCACCATGTTGGCGATCCTCCAGATTTATATTTAAACGTACAGCGCCAACTGACATTTTATGAACGAGTTTTAAACATCGAATCGCGCTTGGCATAAACGCAGCTAATGTGGAATTTTGGAAATTTTTAGCTTTATTCAACGCTCGTGTCCCATGCGATGTCACGACTGAATAGCTCGGGCGGAATAAAGATTTTTCTATTTTCAAACTATCTTTAAGTAACATTTTATAAATTACAAACAATTTATCACCGCATACATCCCAAAAAATATCACCTAAGCGGGTCGCGAATATTCTAGTAATTACTATTATTATTCAAAATTCCGTAATCGCTTGAATAATTTTGAACGTATTTTCCTAGGTTTGTACCGTTTTAGTACTTGCGCCTGGTTTGCTATTTTATTCTACTTACCGAATCCACAAGTCATGTAAAATGATTACATAGTATTTAAAATAATGTGAAGTGAAGTGATTTAAATGTGAAGTTATAATTCAATGTTTTATCACGACGCCGAGATTTCAAAATATATGTTATTAAAATTTTAAATGTGCTTTTAACATTTGTTAGAAGCACTGATAAATAAGCTACGCCAGAATAGCTCTAATCGGTATTAGAATTTGTTTACCGTGGTGCTGTAATTATGACCATGATCAAACTGACATTGATTACAATTAAATAGAGATAGCATATGTGGCGTGCTGAAAATGATCATTAATGACTACCACGCAATTCATTGAACAAAAGAAAAGTTCAGATACTAGGCAACATATAAAGATGTAGGAACCAATATTGTGATTCACTTCGTTAGCCGCAGTGGGGACTCGCAGCGTCTTTATTCTGCAAGAACATTTTACTCCTCATACTCATACAGATGTGATGTGATTTTGAAGAAAGTCTGCACCGTTGCTAAATCTTTACATACAAGCAATCCGATTGGATCAAGTAACAGTAACATGAAAATAACTATTGACTAAAATATTAATAACGAAATTGAAAAAGTAAAAATTGCAACAATTACTATAAACTTAATGTTCACATTACTCTTAATTAGGTATTATGACGACTTGGAGGCAAAGTTTTGTTGAAATTCCACTTTAGACAACTAAATCGACAAGTTCCCCTCCAGTCATCTGTAAATAGTTGCTCAAAGAAAACGTAAGAGAATTTATAACAGAAAACAGAATGTCTAATCCCACCAAACACATTGTTAAGATGTCTAAGAAACTTTAGAACGTTTTTATTGCTGAAAGATGACTGTAAATATAGTCGAATTCAATAAAGTATCTTTTAATGGCCACCCATTAAACAATATTTTTTAATAATAGTGTACAAACCGGCGGTTTTCTAGATTTAAAGCGGAATGTATTGTGAAGTGATTATTACCTTTTCTAAGTCGACCAATACGTTATTGTTTTTTAACCAACTTCAGTATTACCTATACGCAGCAGAATATTTGACGGGCTTGCATCATGTTCACTAATACTTGATCCGGGTGTAGCTATTTCCAATTCATTTTCGATGCTTGAGAGAACTTGCTCAATACTATGAGTGTCATTAATTTAAGGATTTTGATCGCATAAGTATTTGATTTCGATTGATTGATTGTATAAGTAAGAAATTGTAATGCTAGAACTTCTTTCTTTTTACCAGAAAAACAGAACCCAGATGGTTCAAGTGAATGACAAGGGGTTTTCAGGATCGGCTATTCAGATTGAGTTTCTAAAGGTTTGGTCCGTTGACATTTATTACGTACATGAATTGTATTTAGCATATGGCAAGGAATTGTCAAGAGATAGTATTGATCATGAATGACAAATCGTTAGTAGGTACTTAAAATTACTGAACATGATGCTATATTTGATGATGTGAACCATGCTGTCATTAAAGTGGTCTACTGGTTTCATGTAAGTAATGTATTGTTCACCAATAAACCCAACTACAAGGTTTAATTTACTAATATAATATTCAATCGGTTGATGCACAGTCACAACTGGGTGGAAAGGAGTTGAACTTAATACACACCTGTTTTTCTTGGCATCAATATTGATTCTAAATTACAATTCCGACCCGATTCGATATCACTCAATTGCAAATAGACTTGATTCTGCGATCAATTCAATGAGAAATGACTTCCCTCGCTAACGTGGATACTGAGGAACTTGTATATTTTTGCTAATATAATATTTTTATATCGAACGTCGGTAATTAGTTTATAGCCATTTAGTTTAGTGTATTTAACATGCATCGAAATATACTTGCAAAAATACTGCTTCCACTATACTTAGTAATTAGTTATTCCAAAATTTGGCTCATCTACGAACGGCCACCAATTTTGATTTCTGAATATCGGCCTCATAAGATTAGTCGCTGTTTTATCGCCTATCGAAGGTGTGTTCCTTCAAAGATTTCCGATCTGACCGAACCATCGAAATGCGTAAGTGTACCTCTTTCGACTCTAGGATTCGCCATGTAAATCTGTTTATAATTTATTACTTCTGATTTGCATAATATTTTTATTTATTACTTACAAACGCGATAGAGTCTTTCAGGTTCTTGAGTAAGAAAAACGTAAAAGTTGAGTTTTGGAATATTAAGTTGTTCTCAATGGCTACTTTTTACAAATTACGAATTTAGACTTAGATTTAGAATATGATAAAATATATCCGCACACGATATTTTGTTAAAAGGTTTACATGTACTATGTAATGATTTGAAGAGGAACAAAAATATATGATTAGAATTTAAAAAGCGTGTACGATGGAGGTGTCCGAACAGAACATAACAGTGAACTGTGAAAAATTAAATTACTTGCTTTTGATGGTAGCAGGGGCAGTCGATATCATCGTCCGATAAATAAAAAAAGGGGATGTGGCTCTTCAAAATGGCTAAATCGATTTTTTTTTAATACATCAAAGTAATGCTGTATTTCTACTTAAGAAGTTCCTATTTACATGAACCATGCCGGATAATTATTCAACAATATCATTCAACTACCATCACCTTCTTTTCTAAGCGGAATATTGTTGATCCGGTTACTTTTAGCGAATACAATACCAGAAGAATTTGTAACACATGATTTATATTTGTAGTATTCCATGCCTCCGCTGCGTCATATTTTTCGGTGCATTCACGTCTTGTTCTTCTATATTAATACTGCGAAGAAACTGCCCGTCATTGGGTAACAATTTTTATGTAAGTATTACGGTACTAATAATGCACGTTGTTTGTATCAGCAAATTGCCACCAGTTTCTAGAAGTTGTGTGTATATTTAAATAAACTAGATAAACTGCATTTGATAAGGTCTTGCAGCTGATTATAGATAGTATAGTGCGACGGTTGCTGCGGGAACGTTAGATAGTTTCAGTGATTAGTTGTTATTACAGAACACCAGGAACATGTACATAGAGACGTTTACCAGGAAAGCCGCCGCCCAACTTAAGTGTGTTATTAATTTTGTAAAATCATCATCACGTAATATCGCGCCTGTAATCTCCGAAAAGTAGGCAGAGGAATGTAGTACCCTCCCACATTTCAGGAGTTACGTTTACGTCCCACTATGGAATAGACGGTGAGCCTATTGCCATACACCGGGCACAATTCCAGGCTCCGAGCCCCTATTAGAATATAATTTAGAAAAATCCAATAGTGCCCGATCCGGAATTTGAGCCCAGGTCCTCCTGATCGGCAATGGGCAGCCGCGCTGCAACCAACACGATCAACGAGGCAGTCAGAATAAGAATTAGTAGTTTCAAATACAAGTTTTAACTGTAGGAGTGTGTAACACTCCGTGAAGTGCCGATGTTGAACAATAATGTAGGATAATTGCATTACAAGAAATCTGGTAATTGCCAGACGGTAATCATATTCTAAATGATCTTGCAGTAGATTATGTGCGCGGCAGTACGCTAGCGGTGGCCAGTAAGGGTAGCAAGTACCTCAATAATCCGATCTGTGGCACTGGTATATTATAGAAGAAAAATGTATTCCAGACTATCATACTGTGTCGTACAATGACAACTACAGTGTAAGGTGACATGTGGATGTGTGTGATTAAACTGAATGTGACCATATGCGAATGAGAAGTCGTGGGAATGTGAAAGTGGCCATATTTAATTTCAAGTGTTCAGTGTTGATATGCTCGTGCATAATACAGTAAATGTAACTTAATCGATGGATCTCAGTGCGGTGAGGGCATATGTTACTATTAACAAAAATATTGAGAATTTATGATGTGCATAATTGGTGATTTTAACACTCATTCAAAGGAAACTTTTCATATGAAGGTACTTTATGTTTTTCAGGTGAAGTGGGTTACTTATCCCAACACACAAACCACAAGACATCTCTATACTATCTATAGATGTACAACATATCTATCAACTAGATAGAGAACTCTTTACCAATTACTTCAATATATCATAATAATACTCATATAGACACATTCGAAATGAAACCTCTCGTAAGGTTTTTGATTAAAAGTACTCATATGTATGTCCAAGATTGTATTAAACGATAAACTTACCATACTTCTCAAATAAACTAGTAATTTCTTCTTCAGAAACAACATATGGTAAGTTTCTAACAAAGATGCGGCCGCTCTCACCAATGCTTTCTTCATTATTTTCTTTCTATACAACATAAATACAAACATATTTTGTTCATTGTATAATAGTAAATGTTGATTACAATATATGTTTAAAAGAAGCGGTATATTTGGTTACCTGTTGTCGCCTCTTAATATTAAGCTGCTCTTCCTCTTCAGCCATCTTTTTTTCAAAGTTTTCATATTTATGGACATGTACACGATGGTTGCCTGTGAAAATGATACTAACAATATAGGACTGTAAATAAAAACATTAATAAAGAGGTAAAAAAAGAGAAATTGGCCAATAACACTATATACACAGTACAGTAGTTTTCATTCATTAGACACATTAATCTTTTATGCTGTGTCATTGATGTTCGGTATTTTTATTCATAGTGAAATGCATATAAAAAAACCTAGCATTAATGTTTCACCAAATAAATCTTCTAAAATCATTAAATGAGGTATAATATGTATTTGCACATACCAATAAATAATTTGTCTTTGCTAAGAGCTTTTTTTAACTCCTTTTCTGTTCGGAAACCTACATAGCAGAATCCTGCCAGTTTTTTTGCCTTGCCCAACGGTAGTCTGACTGAAAATGGCACTAATGGTCTGAAAAATTCTTTAATATCCTTCTTCTTGCATTTGAATGGTAGCCCAGTCATCTGAAAAGCAAATTATATAATTTGTTTCATGAAAGATTTTGATGTCATTGTATGCTAGCAGCATATTTCATAACACAGAATTTTGATTTTAATGTGAGAATTTACTTAACATTACAGAGCTTTTTAGATATCTATATTGTATAGATATCTAGAATGCCTTTTGTTGTACATCATATTACATATTATTTTCTTCTCCACATGTCTCATCAATGTACATACAGAAGTGTCCAAGTTTCCAACTTCATAATCTCAAGTATAAAGTGATGTTTATTGGGTATTTTTTTTTTCATCTCATTCATTTCTTAATATATCTTACAGATGATAGATACATACAGATTATACGGGTCCATAAGATTGTAATGGTTTTATATGATTTTGCCAGAAGTAACAGGTTTAGAATTTTTGCGAAAAAATGGCTGTGTAAGTTCGATCTCCATCGTCACCTTAATGTTTATTATTCCACTGTCGGACATAACCTCCTTCTAAAATACGGCAACACTGAATACTCTAGTGATAATAACCAGCTGCCACAGTCTGCCTTTTCAAAGTAATTAGTGTATTCAAAAGGGACATACTTTACAGACAAATGAGTTCTGAGATTGGAACTACTTCACAAGCAAAACAGTTGAATTACTATTTTACATTTACAATTATTATATAAAACATTTACATTTTAATTTCTGTAAAGTTAAAATGTTAGTTAACATTTAGGTTTACCTTAACATAAAATAGAGGTCTATTTCTAATTTTTTTTGGCACCACATCTGCCTCTTTGCTTTTCTCTTTTTGTTCTGTTTTTCCTTCAACTTTTTTCATCAGCACTTTCATATACTGAAAATAAAATGGCTTGTATTGTCGTTCAAGTATCAAAATGACTAAGAAATTGATGTAGTGTGTTAAGCCAGGTAATACTAAGTTGCATGCTTGAATCAAGTAAAGTGGTGAAAGATCTAGCTCTTTCTAATGTTACCTATAAATGTGTGTAGTGTTTTAGAAAATTCAAATTAGCGAATTGAAGTGGCAATGGTCAGGTCATATCACTCGAAAGACCGATGACAAATGGGGAAGGAGAGTTATTGAGTTCCAACAATGTTTCAGTAGGAGTGTAGATCACCCTTCTACCAGGTGGTCTGAGGACCCGAATAAAACAGCACAAAACTATATAATGTATAAGAAACCATGTACTCATGTATTAACTATCATTTCTTGTGTAAAATTACTTAGCATATTTATAGATTTATGAAACAAAATTACAGCATCACAAGGACAGCTCTTTCTAGTTTGATTAAATGTACAAAATATTTAAAATAATTCAGATCGAGCTTACTTCAAGATCACTAATTTGTTTATCAGCAACTTTTTTTTCTGTGGTCGTTTTAATATCATTTTCTGTAGATATATTTGACACCACTCTGTCAATTATATCTTCATCAACCCCACTGTCCTCTTCACTCTTGTCACTTTGCTCTAATGCGTCCTTTATCCAAGCAGTTTGGTCATTGATGTGAGCTTCAATGAATTCTGCAAACAATGGGTCTTCTTTATGCTACAAAATATTCAGCAAAAAGTCACACACTGATCAGACTGCATATAAACTAGTCTTGAATATATTTTAAATTATTATTTGAGGGCTACACGTATTAAAATTAAATATTCATCTGTATTATAATGGAAATGGCTGCAATCTATTAAGTCTCATGACTGGGTCTTTTCCAGTGACTTAGAAATTATTCCTCGACATTAATGTATTGAAAATTTACACAGCAAGTTTAAATGTGTTTCATTTGACATGTTTCGAATCGATTTCCAAACCTTACTGTATATTATATTTGATAACATAAAGAATTATTTCAACAAATTAAACATAACTACTGCATTATGAAGTAACTACCCACCTTTCTAAGCAGCTTTTTAATTTTATCTTTGTTTTTTTCAAATTTTTTCTCTTTTTTCTTTACATTTTTAGAGGTTTCAATGTCATTTGCATGGAGTTTTTTATATGCAGTGCTGTCTGAAGCATATTTACTCCAGGCTCTAGGTTTATTCTCATCTCCAAGATTACTACAAATCTGGACATCGATCTTCAATGAGTTTATGCAAGTGCCGTCAAAGTATTCTTTGGCTGCTGCTGCTTGCTCTTCCGTTCTGAATCCCACGAAGCCAAAATTTCTGAATTTACCATTTTTGGTATATTTCAACTGAACATCAGTTATTTCACCTTTCTCACTAAAAATATCCTTAAGTTTTTCAACTGTAACCTAAAGTTAAAGGAACATATCAGATGTTGGTTTCGGAAAGTAATATTTATTTAAACATATCTATAGCTACTGTACCTTATTTGGTAAGTTTTTTACAATCAGTCGCGACATATCTTTCGATCAAATTTTTGTGCCACATAGATTGAAGCAAATTTTGAGCGCATATAATTAAAAAAACAACGATTAAAGATAATGCAGCTACACAATTTAAGACTAATATTTCAAATGATTCTGAAGTAACTCTATTATTAAAAACTAAACATAGGCACACAATATTAAAGTATTACGTATACCACGTGAAATTTGACACACTCAATCATTGGCACTGGCAGTAGTGACAATAGACTTTGGATTGGTCATTGACATTCTTGAATGACAGCGACATTCGGAGTCCCACTTATTAAAATAGACGCAGTTTTTAATACGTATAGGTCATAGGTTTTCTAGTATGTTTACTCTGCAATACCAAATTAATCACATGATTACAAGAGATGACATCATTTTAATTATTTTTATAAATTACAATTACACATATTATATACAACTTACTGCATATTGGTATGTATAAACTGTCCTATAAAATAGGCACGTCCTATAATTCGAAAAAAATATGTAAATATCCAAAATTTTCACGTTTACATAATTTATTTAATTATTGGCCTTACCACTAACATTACTTGGAACTATAGGTTTATGCCATTCACCACTCCACTTTATAGCTTTTCTTTACATTGATTACCATGCACATTTTTTTAAATTGCAATTTAATGGGGTGATGAAAATAAAAGTGTTTCTTTTCATTGCATTAAGATTATATAAGTAACTTAATTATATGCTGATTGAATGTTAAAAAAATGCGTGGCGAAAACATCGGATTCCACAGCCATAATTATGGAAAAAATGTCATTACCTGTCAACAATTCAGTATAGGGAATTTGAAGTTACTGAGTTTTGCAGTGAATTGTTTATATATTTAGTATTAAGTTATTTATGATTCTAGAATTATTAACAATACTGTTGCAACGCTTACTTGAGCTAGAAGTTATCAATATCAATTCTAAAAAATGTCAACGGCAATGACATTTGGTCAAAAACAATTTATTCCTACGCCGCCTGATAAGGGAAGTTTTCCACTGGATCATGATGGATTGTGTAAGAAAACTATGAATAGATATATGGCCTGCTTATTAAATAATAACAACAATAATTCCTTGTGTCGATTAGAAGCTAAGGAATACTTAGCATGCAGAATGGAACATAACCTGATGGCTAGAGAAGACTGGTCAAATTTAGGATATAGAGAAACCAAAGAATGAATAAATAAACTTCGGCAGTGCATTGTAAATATTGTTATTTAATTAGTAAACGTTTTTAATATGAATTTGTCTGTTTTTTTCAATGTGTCTTTATGTCAGATTCTTAACAAATACCTTTGACAGAGGAAATTGTCTCCCTGAAGCAGTTTAGCTGGCACATTGTCTGTAAAGTAAAGCAGCATAGGGCCAAGCCTGTCTGGAACCGTTCACCATGCTTTTATGGAAAAATGGACAGTTGTATGGATAAAAATAAATGAATAAAAAATGCATTCAAATTGCAAGTTCTGTTTTCTCAATAATAGAGTTTTGCTAAAGTAGTACATTAGTATATCACAGTATTGAGTTGAATATATTATAAACAAAGAAATGGAATATGTGTGACTGTGGACAGCCCTCATTACATTAAAGTCATATTCATGCTACCTAAATGATATGAACTTCCACTTGTTGTATTCATGGAATGCTGAGAGAGTATACAGCTTTCATGTGGTGATAATGTAATCCTGCTCAGTGACCTCTGGTACAACTAACTATAGAAAATAACTCTATTAACTAGTAATCGACCACATCGAACACAATGATGATAATCGAACTATCCGTGAGTAAGGTTATTATATTAGAGGATGTGGAAAAGTCAGTGGATGTGAAGTCAGTGTCAGATGTGGAATTTTGTCAGTTATTAGAGGTCCCAAGCTGAACATTGATGTTTCCTAACCAGCATGATTCCCACAACTTGCTGTCCTCCTCGGGTCTTCCGAGCACTTGATTGGAGTATGGCTTGAACTCCTTTTGTTGAGACTATTTATTTAGTGTACATACGTCGTTATATACTTCACTATGTATTTGCGATTTTTGAAATTAATTTTTGTAATGAAACAATAAATGCTCATAGAAAACTCTTTATTTCCATTGGGTAATAAACACATTGCTTATATAAAATTTACTTCCAAAACTGCTGTGGTTACATGAGTAGTACTTGATTATAAAGTTTATGAAAATTTCATTTATTTATTGCCAATTTTATTTATGGCATATTTTATAAAAGTAAATATCACAGTTATTATTAAATTATTTGTGACGAAAGAAATTGTAAAAAATCTAATATATATATCTATCTAAGAAACTAGTGTATGAGCGACTTGAGAGGTATAAAAATGATTTAAAATACAAGTCAACTCAGTTGCCTTGTTACATTTTAGGTCTATCATTCTTATAAGTATTTATATGTAGTCTTACAATTACAATATATTTTTCTGCTCATTGCACAATATTATTATTAACATGCATACTAAGATTACATTTCCAAATACAAGGAAAAAGTTTTTAAATGTGGCCACATTACCAGCTATGAAGAATGTTACAAACGTAAGAGGTAAATACAAAAATATTTAAAGTGAATTTATTCTGTACAGTAACTAACTATCGAAGCACCATTTTCACTCCATGAAGTTTTCATTCCATGCTCATTTGCAAATCAACTCACTACAGCTTTATAATATATTTCATACAATCCACGCGTAAGGCCATTCACTTAATATCTATTTAATTATGTTACATGTTTATGTGAGTAGCGAAAGAAGAAAAAGAATATTTTAGTTTTGTTTAAAAAGAAATTATGAACATATCTTTTAAACATTGGTTATTAAAGTATAATAATTATTAATTAGCGTAGCTTAAAGTTACATAAATATTTTACAACACTACTTTATCTAAGGACTGGTGTCTGTTTCGACATTTTTAATATGTCAGTTAAGGCATTCTGTGGACTCGACTGGATCAGATTTAAATACATGAATATTATATATAGATATGTTTCCGATTACAGAACAATGGAGATTATATTTTTCCTACAAAAATAATTTACTTTTACATTAAATACTGACATCGAAAGACAATACAAACTGTACAGGAGCTAAATGAGTGGTGTTATGTACCTTACATATCATAAAAACCAAGCACTCGATCATATTGAGATCATAATGTACATACAATAGTATTACAAAAAAAATGCCTCATCACTACAATAATTATGCTAAGTAGTTTTATACATACATAGGCTTTCTTTAATACTAAACAGGCAGTGCATCGTTTGCGCAACAGTGTCGTATTAATCTAACTCAGACGTCCACGATATGTACTGTTGCATTAGAAATGCGAACCGATTATCGTATATTTACTATAGAAAAATGTATACAGTCGTCTAAAATAGAGGGCATACGTTTGAATAGTTTAGACGATCCGGACATACGTGGTAATAACTAGTAGTAAGGACGTTAAGCTGAATAGGAGGTTGTTTCTCCAAGACGCGGCTGAGGAGCTCGGGGAACGGAGCGTGGAGCCCGGAGCCGGGGGCCCGCGGAAGGGCGCCCGCCGCCCGGGCCGCTCTTCGGGACACGCCATCCAGAACGGTGCTGAGGGAAGCTGCTTTTCATGTTCGACACGCATCTGCAAGTCGTTGAACTTCCAGAAGCCTTTCCCTTTGAAGAAGTACGTCTTTCCTGTGGATCAAGCGAACGCAAAACTGTTCAGTGACGTTTGTAATGGAATCGATTTTGTTGCAAATTTCCATGAATATTATTAATATACATTCATTGATGAATATGAGAGGAAATATTACCGTCTTTCCATTGGAATACACTGTCGATGTTGTAGCCGACACCTTTCCACATCGCCATGTCTCTTGGGTAGTCGAGCTCGACGCGGCCTATGTCTTCGTCGTATCTAAAAATAATAAAAAAAATTACCGAATGATCTAATTGTATAGTAACAATGAATAATCTGTAATCACGTTGACAACATTCTGTTAACACTTACTTCCAATACATAGTTCCACTGTAGAAATATGTTTTGCCATTATGGCCCCATACCATAGCGGCATCTAACTTTTCTAAACTTTCAGGTAAACCGAGTCTAGATAAGGTTCTCGGATATCCAGGCATTAGAAATTGTGAATCGAATAGATACAAATGTTTGCCTGAAAAAAATAAAAGAAATTAATTAATTAATACTGGTAACATTGAAAAAGATTAAAAATAAAATAATGTTACGTTATCTTTCATGTTGTATAACGTACGTACCTACGAAAAACGCTATTTTACGATCTGGTCTTTCATAAACTGCATCAACATGAGTAAGGTTCCTCGGTAATCCTGACCACATCCTAGATATTACTATTGGGTAACCAGAGTACCGTCCATCAGCGCCTATCCTCCAGTGATACTGAAAAAACAATTATAGTCAAATATCATATTAGGGTAACTAAACAAGTTTAAACGTACGAAATATCCGAACACTTAGTGTTGTTATCTGGAATGACATCTGATTATACGGCTGTTTGTGTGCAACTCACCCGATTTTTAAATATAAAGAGTTCTCCGCGTATGAGAGCGACTGCATCGTAATTTGTGTTGCAAGTCTCTGGTACATCTGATGGAGGCGTGGGTTTGACAGTCGTAGTTTTCACGGGATAATAAGGCTTTTTCTTGGGATAGTCTTGACCGGGATCTGTTGGGTGGTTCTGTCGCGGGTGACTGGGATACTCGGGAGGCAGGTGGGGGTAGCGTGGTCTGTATGTGGTAGCGTGAGTCGTCGTTTCCGTGGTACGTGGGTAGTGGTTGTGGTTCGTCCGTCGAGGATGGTCTTCACTGGCATTATAATGGCGACGGTCTGGGTAATACGAGGGTCGTTCTGGATAGCTCGGCCTTTCCGGATAGCTTGGTCTTTCGGGATAGCTCGGTCTTTCCGGATAGCTTGGTCT
>DWTR01000106.1:0-13520 GCA_018244935.1 Ardaris minthe | reverse complement strand
GGGGCAGTACACGTGCGCGCGGCGGCGCTCGTCGCGCAGCAGCGCGCGCGTGCCGCCGATGTCCACGTGCAGCGCGCGCGCGCCGCACGCGTGCCGGTAGCGCGCGACGCCGCGCCACTCCTCCACGCCGAAGTACTCGATGTGCCCTTGCTGCCGACGTCAACACTACGTCCCTTCGCAGACACGACAACCGCGCCCTCGGTCCTCCGTGTTAGGCGTGGAGACGCTCTCGGTAGCACAGTCCGCACTGAGCGAGGTGCCTCGCGGAAATTTGAACAAATCCAAAGACGATATTAGGTCTAAAAATATATAGAAGCGGGACCGAGGCACGGCACAATATACGTGTACCTCCAGAGTGCGCGCAGCGAACGACGTAGGCGCCTGTGAGCAAAGCGATATACCGACACCGCATTACACGGGCGCGACTGCGCATGCCACGGGCGAGGCCCGTCCGTCCACACGCGCGAAGCTACTCCGCGTGGCGAATGCCTCGCGAGGCTGCTACCTCTGTGTTGACCCGTCTATTGCCTTCTTTTAATTGTGACTCATAAAATCGGACATTCTGTTTGAAATAAAACTCATAACTCTACAATAACCTTACACAAATTAATCTAATAATCAGGACCCAAACTTTAGTGAATGTTAACTATTTTCACCTATCAGCGGAATAATGTATGACCACAATATTCAATAAAAACATTTTTTCCACCGACACGAAGAAGAAAGTCTTGTGCCTAACGCCACTCACATCGACCCGGATGGAAAGCGCACCCACGACCCTCTCACCGTTAAGGTTACGCAGTTCTATGTATAAATGTAAAATATCACTATCCACAAGTGAAATACATAAAACTTACATCGGTAACGAATATAAAGAAATCGCTAGTGAGATGTATGTCGACGATTTTAACGCCCTGCATGTGAGGCTCCGGGAACATCATAGACTCTCGCTCAGGGTGAGACGGATCTGGTGTTTCAATCTAAAATCAAACAAATTCATCATTTATATTCGACCGCATAACAATCAACGCCAGCGGAGTAACATTGCCGCAACATAGTGCAATAGGGCACAAATCGAAGCTATACGAGTTATAACAACGGCCAAAAAATAAAACTTATATTTTCGTCAGCATTAACTTTCTTCCATTCTGTAGGTGCATTCCATTTTAACACCTACCGAATGAAGCATCGCCCGTCCCTGAAACAAGGCTGCAGCGTAGTCCCCGGCCATGCGGATTACATCGACAGCGGCGGGGTACTGCCGCCGCAGCGCGCTGCCGCCGCCCAGCGGCTGGAACCACGCGTGCGCCCCGCGCACGCAGCACACGTGCGAACCGCCCAGCGCGATTGCGGTAGGCTCCGTTGGCAGCGCGTACGAGGCCAACGCTGTAGGTTCAGCTGAAGTTTCAGAAATAATAACAGATAATTGTACATTTTCCATAGATATAATCAAGAGTCGAGATTTTCTTAGAAAGGCAACATATCAATATATGTTATGATTGCAACAACAAAGCAAGAGTGAAAGAAAAATTCAATCAGAACTTACGCTTGTTCGCGTCCAAATCGTCACCAATCGCGATGCACTGATACACCGTGACCTCGGTGAGGCTGGTCAGTGTCACAACGCGCGTGCCGTACGTGGCATGCAATGACGGTAGGTCCGTCACGTACACGCTGAGGCGACCGCGGCCAGCGGTGGCCAATAGCCGCCCGTCCGCGCTCCACGCGCACCGCTCCGCGCCGCCCGCGGGCGACACCGAGCCGGACACTTCGCCATTGTTCCATACCGCTATCAGCTTTAGCCTGACGATGACATCCCACGTCTAATAACATATTACTCCATGATGTCGTAACATGACAACGCAGATATATATGACATTAAAATGTAACAAGTTATTTGTCGTCTACAGTATCTGCACAATCTATACAGTGTATGGCAATAGGCACACCACCTATTCCACAGCGGGATGTAAAAATAACTAGTTAAACGTGGGAGTGTACTCCCACTGTACACTGTACTCCTCGGCTAAATTTTTCGGGGATTGCAGGTTTGATATTGCGTTTTTTAGTACCTATATTACGCATAACCAGCTGAATATGTCAAGATTTCGCATGTGAAGTACGGAAAATATTATGAAGATAGGTGGGGTGAAATCTGTACTCCTGAGGTATACGAGCGGCAATATATACAATGCACAAGCCAAATATATCGATTACTCAATAAATGTCATTACACCAACGATAAAGCTCACTCACTGTCCATCGCCACAAGAAGCTGCCTGCCCGTTGAACACAGCTATGTCCGTCAGGTTGTCTTTATGATTCTTAACTTGGAACAACTCCTCCCCAACTTCCTTTATGTGGGTAGATATGGAAATGATGAATCCATTACTGAACCCTATTAACACATAGCCATCTCCGTACCATTTGTATGCTACTATTGATCCGTAACGTTGTTGAAATGCTAATTCGATTGGATTCTCCGGATTGAGAAGGTTGTATAGATATAATGTTCTTTTTCCGACTATCAAACTCACCTAGAAAATAAAAAATCATTATTATTGTTTCGATACAACATGAAGAAAGCTTTACCTTCTATTGAATACAGAAGAGGCACGTTTTATTTAATTATTAAAAATAACATTGTGCCTTATATTTATTGCTAATTTCAGCCTAAGATTATGAAAATATGCAGCTAACAATCTTGCTTGGTACATTGCTATTTATTTTGGGTGTTCAAAGATCATTGGATAATCATTCCGTGTTGCTAGAGAGCCTGCCTCGTTCGTCGCGTTGGTTGCAAGCGCTACTGCCGATCGAGAGATCCGAGTACGCTTTTTACTTTTTCGCTTTTTAACGACGAGGCAATCAAATAAAAATATAAGTATCTAAATCTAATAAAAGTGTATCAATTGCAATAGGTGATTGAATACTATAAATTACTTGCACTTACTGTATTTTCTCCAGCAACTCGCTCGTCAGTTTTCATCTCGGAGAACTGCAAATCATTGGGAGTGTCCCTCAGGGTGATCACCCTTAATGAATCGCCATCTGAGTTGTTGATTGAAAGTGTTTTATCCTCTGAAGCCAAAACTAATATGCTGTCTCTATTCCATGCAGCACAAGTTATTTTCTTGGTATGTTTTCCTATTATTGGAATCCTCCTAAAATTTTTTAGAGAAATAGATCGTTTTGCTTTGAAATGCACATGATTTGGAATGAATAACTTCTGCAATTAGCGGAGTTATCACCTATATAACAATATTTATTATTGTTGCTACAAAAACGACAAAAACGCAAACCCCCAATATAATGTTCTGAAATTACTAAAACTTATAAAATGTGGACCTATATTCAACATGAAAGTCTTAGCACTAACTTGTTCATACAATAAAACCTAACAGACTATGTTAATTCCACCGACATCTACATGATAGGAATCTGTTATAAAATCAATGCTAGCTACGGATTTGTCCTTATAAATAACCAACCAGCCTTGACAACAGATCTATATTGATATGCATGTAGTAACGTAGATCTTAACCAGACTGCATTAATAGAAATTTGTAAATAGTTTTATGGATGCTTACAAAATAAAATCCACACTGTGTAATAATAATTACACTTATTTAACATCGTGATTTTACTTACTTGGTAGTGTGATGGTTGTACAATGCCAAATTACCCTTAGATGTGCCTATAGCTAACAGTGGTTCCCCATAGGACCAAGCTAAGCATGAGGGTGGTTCCCTCAGACCAGTTTCAATGTTCAAACGCCTATTAGAATGACATTCCCACAGCATTACATTGTTACTGTTTGGAGTGATTATGGCCAAGTAATCCCATCATTGTCCCATTCCATACCTGAACATAGCCTAAAAAAATATTTATGAATGTAATATTAACTTTAAATTAAATTGACTATCTTCTTGATCATGTTGGTTGCAAGTGTGACTGCTGATCAAGAGATCTTGCGTTGAAATCCCAGGTCGGGTGCTATTGGTTTTTTCTAACTTAGATTTTTTAGTAGTGGCTCAATCTGGATATGTGACCAATGTATAGCAATAGACTCAGCACCACTTCCATAGTCAGACATAAACACTCCCAGTGTACTACACTTCTCTGCCTACCTCTTCAGGGATTACAAGCATGATGTTATATTAAATTAACTTTGTTCAGATACTGGCTGATGGAGGAATCAGATGTCCCTGAAACTCATACAGGTGAATCAATTGAATGATCAATATAGAAGAAGCACATCAGATACAGATTATGATTAAGGATACTGATATTTGGCACTCAGTACTCGCAGCTTTAGAATTAAGGGACTTGATGAACTAACATAATAATATATTTCTAAGATATTTAACAGTTTAACTTCTTTACATTACATTTAGATAGAGAACAATAGGATCGATTTTATAATGCTTGTACTAGAACACCCAAATTGTAAGAGTAGTAAAAATGCTTTAATTATGTTACAGGTATTCTCCTACTTAACAGAATTTTAAAACCAACACATTTAAAAACATCAATATGTGAGTTATATGTGAAAAACGATATGTGAATAAAGTTATATGAATAATAAAGAGCAATGATTTACCCCTGCAACTTGATCCTTTCCATTAGCTGTCCAGATCTATCATGTATAGCAACAGTGGCATCAGTTCCAGTTGTAACTAACAGAGAGTGGGACTCGCCTTTCTGCCACAGGAAGTATAATTCTCCCAAGCCATGTGGCTGCTCTATTGAATACAATAGCTGCAAACAATATGAACTGTGACTTGAAAGTTAGTTTAGTTTTCTTTTTGAAAAAAAAAATCCTTTTCCTTTTGCTGTTTAGTGAAAAAAATTACAATGACAGTGAAGACAGGGCGCAATGGCGCTCTTTGGGAGAGGACTATGTCCAGCAGTGGACTGAGATAGGCTGATGATGATGAAAAAATTTATTAACAAAGCAATATAATGACAAATATCTTTTCTAGAACTTTCAGTTATTATGACATTCAATATTTATAATCTTCAGAAATGCAATATACCAGTCATCTCTATAGTTACTGAATATTTGACAGCCACTTATCTAATGACTTATTCCTTACTTACTATCGTTTAACTAGCAGTTAATTTTAATTTCCAGACAAAACGACATAGTTGAAAATAATTTAATGTATGCACAACGCAATGTGTAATATAAGTGACTAATCGCTTACTTTTGGTGCAGACATAGTTCTGTATTCTTTAGAATTTTAAATTAATAGTTAATTATGCATTTCTATCGTAAACCGAGGCTTCTTGATGAAGTAAAATATACATATTTTTTTTAAATTACGTGCAAGGAGTATACTTGGATGGCACTTTTAACTGGTACTTTGTAAGATTACACTATATGCGTATTGGCAATTTGGTAAGCAATGTCGATATTTTGAAACTAAAGAGAGCAGGAAATTTTTTATTGTGTACAATACTTGTTTCCTAGCAACCATCACTGAAATGACTTATTAACTTAACGTCAATTTGTCAATGTCAAACCGTTATGTTGTATTCATTGCCCTCGTATATTAATTCATTGACTTAACGTTACCTTATTCGAAAATAGTCAATTTTAGATATTTATTTTATAAGTATAAAAAATTATTGAGTCAGACAATAATCAGACCTTTATATAAAATTAAGTACAATGCTTAGACACAATATTTAATAGTGCTTGTACACGTTAGGTCAACGCATTGAGCCAACGTTTACAGACCTATTGTGTATTTTCATTATCATTATCATCACCCTGTCTCAGTCCCCGGCAGGACATAGGCCTCATCTGAGGGGTTTTCACCCGTAATTCCCATTGTAAGAACGATAGTCGGGGATCGCACCTTCTCGGACCGTCTATCCTGCTGGCCGTCGACGGCCATGACATTACCTGTCCTTAAGCAAGCCACCTAGTATTTACAGATGAATGTATTTTGTGTTTTAAATCGGGGTATTTCTGATAATCACATGAACTTTTCATCATCTGTAATACCAGATCTTAATCAACTCAGCAGAGGCTCAGAACGACATTGCATGTATCAGTAGACTAAATATTGCATGAAAACTATCAAACTGTGTTTAAAAATATTAAATAGACGGTTATTTGAAGTACACTTAACAATAACTATACCAACTAGGTATGTTTCCTGACACAGAGATTCTATTGCGTACACAATAAACAAACAAGTCCCGTAGTCGAATATTCTAATAAGTATCTAATAAGTAGTAGTATTCTAGTAATAATTCTACAGTTTCACACTTTGCAATTTCTTTACAAATTTTTGTATTTTATCCGCTTAAAGAAAAATATTCCGAAAGCCAATAAACAAATCAATTTTTAATAATCGAGATCGTAAATCTATAATTTGAGATATATAACTACCAAAGCGCCGAAATTGTATACAATATTTCAACCCCTATTTTAATCCTTTGTGACAAAAATTTCCGAAAATGCATAAACACATAAATCCTTTTAACGAGTAAACGTATAAATCGAAAATTTCATGTGTATTTATCGATCAAACATAATATCACGTCCGTTTTTCCCCGAATCGGTAGGCAGAGGTGTACACTCCTGTGGTTCAACAGAGTTATATTATAGGTACGTCCCATCATGGAATATTGCCTTACACCAGGCAGATATCCAAACTCCGAACGACAATAGAAATATTAGCTAGAAAAATTCAATACTACTCGACTGTATTTACCTGAGTTATTTACAATTTATTGTCATGATTCTAATATTTATTAACTAATATTGCTTTACTGTGGTACTTCCGGCGATCAATAGGTACGCGCGAGCCAATCGGAACTCCTCGTCTCTGTATTGATTGACATTTACTGTCAAGTATAAAAAAAGTTTTCATTTTCGTTCATACAGTCAGCAGTTGAACAGTTGCTATTTTGGGCTGGAAAGACAAAGGAGTGAATAGAATTTGTTGTAGGAATTTCGTTTTTCCTTACAGCATTTTATCATTAACTGTACCATTCCGTGTATTTAACAGTATTAAGTGAAATCGTTTAGTTCTATCATTATAATAAGTTCCGTAAAGTAGCTGGTGATATTGATTTCATTACGTGTCTACTGCCGACGAAAGTTGATGAAAGGCTCAGTGACTCATTGTCAGTGTAGTTCATCGATCCGTAGCTTTGTAATCTCGAACACTTGAGTGAGAAATTGTAGTGTATGCCTTCAACGGTGCAGATCACGTCGAACGATCCGATGTGGATGAATTACGTTGTGATGGACAAATCGCACTAAAGTATTAACGTTATAAAGTTGGTATCTGACATAAATGTGCTATATGAATTGGCGGACCAAAGAGTTCACGACTGCTTACGTTTAGTAAAAACAGCCATGGCCGATGATCATATAAATGAACCGCCTAACAAGCAAGCCCAAATGATCCGGGACTCATTCCAGCTCTCGTCAGACATTGAGGGTGGGTATTTTTCTGCTTTTTACAAGTGTATCGAA
The DNA here is from genome assembly GCA_018244935.1 of Ardaris minthe. Lineage (NCBI taxonomy): Eukaryota > Metazoa > Arthropoda > Insecta > Lepidoptera > Hesperiidae > Ardaris > Ardaris minthe. Next base: position 6,019 of record DWTR01000106.1, on the reverse strand, counting down.
GGTTCGAACGCTCGTCTGTTTTTTACAATAATGCTTTGATTTTTGATATTCCGCCATCTTGTTAGCGCCTTGCAAGTTTTGCATTGTATTATTGTTTCTTACAGCAAAACGATCAGTAAATTAGCTGCAATAGAGAATTCAGAACTGTACTAATTGGAGAAATACTAGTTTTTCTCGTCATTTTATTGAAATAAATTATGATTGGTAACTTCAGTAAGGTTCCTATTAAAATTGGCCATATAATATTGGAATATTATTATGGGACTAACATTAACAATACAATTAAAAAAGTCAAAAGCCGCGCTTTTATAGCTAATCAAATTAAAAAGTAAAAAACTTTTTAATGTTGTTAGTTGTAAGTGTTGTTGTAATCGTCAGTTTTTTGTTTCTTCTATGTTTGTTGAGTGGACGAAATAAACGTTTTCTTTCTTTCTAATAATAAAATGATTGACGTAAATTTATGTTACTGTTTCAAAAGTATAGGGTGCTTGATATCAATTGTCATGTTTTTACCAATTTTATTCCGAAATGCTGAGTTACTTTAAATTTTTGTTATTTAAATATCTGTTCACTAACATCTATGTAATTTGTTTTCAGTAGATGTAGTCTCAAAGCTGGACATGTTCGACCTTAAAAAGGCCCTCTGTGATGAGCTCATGTCGAAAAAGCAACTTGATGTGGCAGATTCCAAGCCCCCTGTACAGGGGCCAGAGCCCATGAGGAAAATGACTTGGCACCAAATCTATAAGGTTAATATGACAGATGATATACATACACCATTAAATAATCATCTCATACAACAAGTATCTTCCTATTCTAAAATGGGACATAAATCTATACCACTTCAAGGATTACAGGTTTGATGTTACGTGTGTTACTCTTATTATAAATTAAGCCATAAAACATGGAAATTTGAATGTATGTAATATTCTATGTGATACTATAGTATAAATTTTTTCTCCATGCAGTGCGGGTCATGAAAGTTAAGCCGGCTAGGGTGGTGAGCATGTTGCGTGGGCGCAACACCATTGTTGATTAAAACAAATGATATAAGTTATTACCGTTATTATCTTTTTTGCTCTTCAATTTAAACTTAGATATAAGTATTTATATTTATTATTAATATAACTTGTTACATTCTAAACTTTTGTCCTTGTGGTTTTTTAATACGTACATACCTAATTAATAATGTATTTTAAATAATAATTATTATTATTTTAATATATACGTTGTTTTATCTATTTTTCTTACATTTTTATCACAATCCCATATATTGACAAAACTAAATACATTATCGATAACGCTTATCGACAACAATAATGTGCATCACTATACCCGCCCATAAGGTCCGTGAGTGGGAGAGAGAGCAAAATACCCGCTTGACATTTTATGACGCAAACTGCATGGAGAAAAAAATTATACTATAGTTGAATACACTCTGTACAAAATGCACCTCTCCTATTTTGTACCTTCTTACTTTCTCAGGGAGAAAAATTCATCATAAAATAAATGCTTTCCTCTATGTGTCTGGAAAGTTTTAGTCCAACTAAATGAAATTGATTTACTTGATTTTTCATAAAAATGTGTCTTCATCACATCCTTTTGTTGCATATACATAGAGAAGGAATGAACAATAGATATGATTAATTTGATATTCATTAATAGCTGTGTATGAAAGTCTTATGGATGGAAAAGCCTATAGAGGTCTGACTCTTTATACAGACCACTATCTGATGAAAAGCCAGTCTAAGGTACTTCTTGAGAATTGGCGACGTTAGTGAGTATGTGAGTCTCTGTGGGGCGCTTGAGAAGATAAACAGTGAAAAGTTGCAGGACTTCAGTGTAAGGAATTTGTATGAGCGTCAAATACGTGAGAGGGTCCCAAGTGTGTGTTTCAAGGATTTAAACGATGGTCAATGTTGGAAAGTATTTAAAGATGGAAGAAAACTTAAAGCGATGGAGTGAATATTGTTATTTTTTTTTTGGCATAGTTATGTTTACAATGAAGACACAGAAATCATTAACTTTTCTTTCCCTGCATGTTACAATAAGGAGATTGAATAGGCAATATAAGGCTGCGGGCATCGATAAAGTAACTGTCATAATCATTAAATATGCTCGTAATGTTGTTCAGGACTCTTTCTGATTGCTATACAACATGTATTTGCATAATATAAGAAATATGATTTGTATGAACAAGAGTATTTGTGTAAAAATGAAAAAAGGTATTCTCTGATGGTTAGGAAATATTAAGAGAATGGCTGATGAAAGAATGACAAAACAGACTTACAATGTGAATGTTAATGGACACAGATACCGACAAAATATGCTCATTGCACCTTAGACCTTCTTTGAAATGGGTACACATACCTGTACAAGGTGTTCTGCATCACATAAATCTTTAGAATGATTTGACAGTGATGTAGTGACCAATGAAATTTTCTTGGGTTAATGATGTGAAATGCTATGTATGAAACTTATCTAATAGGGTGGGTTGGATGCAAGTGTGAACCAACTTGGAGATTTGCTTCATATTTAATATGTTAGCTTGTTAATATATTTCATAAAATGCTCTATGAAGATACTGTTAGTATCTTAGTATACTACTAAAGATGTTCATCCATTGAATTGATCTACCATATGTGACTCAATAGTTTTCCTCACCCCACAATTCTGTCGTGATCCCAAGCCATGCAAATTGATCCAAATATTAGCATATTTAGCAGTATAAAACCCAAGCTATAATGCCTTTGATATCGAGATAAATATATTTGCATAATTTTCTTTTATTAAGTTGTAAAACAGCATAATGTTATTACTTATGGTGAACATGAGATTAACAAATATTATATAATTATTTGGTCATTTCAGTCACAACCGCAAGTTGCAACGGAGTCCGCCACAGTGGAACCAACCCCCCAGCAGCCCAACTCAGATCCTGAGAAGAGGAAGCTGATACAACAACGACTAGTTTTGTTACTACATGCACATAAGTGTCAAAGACGAGAGTCACAGTCAAATCACAAGTTACAGCAATGTTCACTACCACACTGTCAAACTATGAGAGGGGTCCTTAATCATCTAACGTCTTGTTGGGTAAGCAACTAAATATGCATAAATATTCACATGTTTATGATATGCAAGTATCACGCAGAAAGAGTATTTGTTAATGTGTGATTTTTTAATTTGACAATACTAATGCTTGTTGGTGTTTTCCAGGTGGGTAAAAATTGTGTAGTCCCCCATTGCTCATCGTCAAGACAAATTATTAACCACTGGAAACACTGTAACAAGAATGACTGTCCAGTATGTTTGCCACTGAAACAGGCAGACCGAACTAGAGCAATGATGGGGAATCGTAAGTGCTTAGTTAATGTGGCATATTCAAATGAGTAGTCAACATTTATATACAACTATGTGGCTGTATCAGTGTTAACCTAATTTTATTGTGATAAGCATCTTACAGTAGTTAGCAAACTAATGTTAGTGACATATAAAAACAAAAAAATAAAATAAAAATAAAAAACAAAAAAAAATTATTTCAGTATATATTTATAAGTATATATGTAGTTTATCAGTCGTCTGGTAACAATTTTTTTTTCTCAATACCATTAGCTCTTTTAACGCTTACTTTGGGATCAGATCGTCCCAACGTCAGAAACGTCCCAAGATATTATTGTTATTATTATAAATGTTAATAGTGCTTTACTGACCATCTATCAATTTCATGTCTTTGTATACAACTACAACCAGTTGTAGCGGACACCAAGCGCAAACCTCGGTATAGATAATTTTATGGCTTATTGTATAAGATTGTTTTAAATGTTATTTGTCGTCATGTATGCTTGTTAATGTTTTGCGCTCTATCCCTCATGCTAGCTGTAAGAAAAATGTATGTCTCTATCTTTTGTATTATGGTTTCTAATTAACTATATGTCTGTCTCGCTCGTCCAAGTTATCTCTTCCTAACTAGCGAACTGTGTCACACTTGTGTAACCTTGTATGTCTGTCCTTGTCTTTAAATGTTAACGTTCTCTGTCGCACACTAGTTGCGGCACCAAATGTGTATGTAAGCTCGCATATTTTTGTGAGAACGCAGAACGACCATACCTATACACATAATTGGAGATGTGATAAATATAATCATCAGTTTAAGTCAACTGTTGGACCCGTGGCGCGCCCGCCCGGCCTGTCGGACGTGGTGCCGGCGCAGCAGCAGGCCACCCCCATGCAGCAGCTGTTCGCTCAGCAGACGCAACCCGACCTCTAGCAGCACCACATTCAAGAGATTAGTTCCAGGGATGCACTTGCTCGATTGAACATTGGACATCAGCAGCAAGCGAGGACTCGACCGCGGCTTCCGGAACGGAGCGGTCTGTGTCAGTTAGTTTACTTAGTCCAAGTTGTTAATGAGACAAACTAGTCATGCCATATTTTGTTACATAGGCTGCTCACCTATGTTCACAAATTATGAGGGAAACATACTAAGGGCTAGTCCTGCTATCTAATACAACAAGTACTATGTATTATGGACATTATATGGGGATAGATTCAACTGTAAATCTATGTACATATATTGTATATACACAGTTACATATGTAGTTACATATGGGACATAAACGTAGTTATGTTTACCAGTTGGTGAAACGTGGGAGTGCACTACACTCTCTGCCGACCTCCTCGACTCCTCGGATTAGAGGCGTAATGTTAGGTACTCTTAACTGCGTATTGAGTACAAGATCCAGTTTTGTATACGTGCTATGCGTGGTTAGCTAGAGATCCACGTGGGCGCGTGTGAGCGCGCCGCATTCACGATGGGTGTAATGTCTATGAGGTTTTGATACGAGTATTTATAGTTTTACAAAAGTAAGTATATTTTACTTAAAATAAAATTGCAAATGGAAAACACGTTTTATTGAGAGAAAGTATTACTAGCCATTAAAAGATATCATTTTTTTAAAAGATATACATAATCTGTTAGCAGATATCTACTCGTATGTACATAAATATTATGAATACTCCATAAAAACTTAATTATGGCTAATGTAGTAACTCCGCTTTATTTAATTTCTTTTTCATACGGTTTTTAATTAACTTGTTTGGAGGGTAAAATCAAGTAATAAAAAATTTTACACCCTTCCTGTCAGCCGATTGACTTGAAATTTGGTACAAACCTCTTGTTCTGGTCACAGTACAACTATGTTTATTCAGCGTTATTGTAAATCTAAGATGGCCGCCGCCGCAAAATGGCGGACTACAAATTTTTACAATGCCCATAATAAGGATATCAAGCATACATATCACATCAATACAAGCGCACTATGAAAAAAAGTTACTCTACGCTGGCGGCTCCTCATTCCAAATATTTTCTTTCCTCGAAAAACACATCGAGCAGTTGGCCCGCTTAGTATCGTTAGGTAACAATCCTGAATCCTAATCGGAGGCCTTAGAGACAGACTTTAGAAGGGTTGTTCAGTAACTTGTATTGCTGCCAATCCGCTCTGTCGCGGCAGATATATAATATTATACTAACTAAACGAACGTGGTAGTGAAACCATACAGTTGTTTTCATTCATAACACATTTCCACTGCGCAGATATTGAGTATGCAAAATTATTCAAACACAAATATTATATTAAAATAAACGGAGACATGAACGAATAAATATTTTGGGAACATGTTAAGGTAATTACAATTCAAAGTTCAATCATTAGAATTATTAAAAGTTGATTAGTCATAATGAGTAATGTGTACATTAAAAAATAACTTTTATTATTCTTATTCATACCGACACTGATCAGTAACTTTAGTATCGTCTCCATGCCACTGTTAACGGTTGGTTGGGTTGAAAGTAGCAAATGATTTACATCATCATAAGCTGTGAGTTGAAAACCGGATCAGGGTAAATGGATTTAGTTACTACCATTTCAGTTTAAACTCTGCTGTTACCTATATTTTGAAATGGAGAATCAAAAAAATATCTTTTTCAAAGCTGTTATTTTAGGTTGAAAAAGATTCA
>DWTR01000105.1:0-13552 GCA_018244935.1 Ardaris minthe | reverse complement strand
GGTTACTTATAATAAAAAAAAATATTTTATTGGAATTAGAGCCTATTTCTTAGATAATAAATTATAACATGTTTTTGAAACATCAAGTACACTGGGATCTTATTAGTATCTCTCTACTGAATGATTCAATCAGACCGAAATTTACATATCAATCATCTCACATCAGAATCGAATAATCATGAAATCATTCATTTTTTTGAAGAATTTTTAGTTGCTGACAGACATTTAGAATTTTTATTTACTTTTAGTAATTTTAGAATTTGATTTTTTATGATAATAATGACTATTGTGGTTAATACATTTTTTCCAGTGTTAAATGTTGTAGTAAATTTGTATAAATATTAGGTGCATAGAAGTAAGGTTTGCTCGTAAAATAAAAAAGTATATCATAATTTTTAAATTCATTTTATTTTCAATAACATAAAAATGTTATGTTTTTTGCCTTTTACACATTTCAAAATTAATTTCAGTGGGTTCTAAAATGTTGACAATAAGATCAATAGTTTCATGCTACAGTTACAGTTTGGCTTTTCATGAACTGGAGTCATGGACTGCAAGTAACCTAATTAGTATTCTTTTTTCACTTATTTCCAAATGCTGTGCAAATGTTATATCTGTACGAGCACAAAATCTACCATACTCCACAGCAGTTAATTATAATATTCAACAAAATATATTGCAATCATTTACTCATTTGGATGGAACATCCAACACTAATTTTGCATTCGGTTAATCATGATATGCTATACATTTTTTGATATTTTCCATTTTTATACAAACATATTAGTATTTACCTAAATCAGGTAATGTAAAAAAGTTCTATTTGGTCTTACAAAAACTGTTGAATGTTACATCCAATAGAATTATTCACTACAATAAATAGAACTAGCTAACTGGAATTGAAGGTCCCTTAAAAGTATATTTTTTATATAATGTTTAGCTGTGATCAAGTAAACATCAACAGCTCTCAGTTTTTTATTGCTTTGCATCTCCATAATAGTTTTTTCTCGTATCAATCTCGCTTTTGATTGAATAATTGACCACAGCTGTTTACAATACTAATTTATTGTTTTCGTAATAGATGACTAACTCTAGAGAGGCGTCAATATTCATAGCATGAAGGAAAGATGCGCAAATCATATTTTTTTTTACACAAGTTAGTGAAAAGATCTGACAGTTTTACATACAACTCTAAGTTAGAGATACTTTATAAACTGTTATTTAAAATTTTATCAGTAAGTTATCACTGTAAATTTTACAATATCTAAATGAATAATGGAGTAATGGTTAAAATTTTACGGGAACTTAATTCCATTTAGAGACTTCAGTAATAAAAAACAACCGGCATATTATTTAAAAAAAAATATGTAACATAAAATTATGTAAGCAGATAATTTCCGAAAAACTACCTGAACTGATTGTAACTTCAAAGTAAAACCAAACATTTGAAAATATGTGAAATAAGAATTTTGTCAATTCAATGCTCATCCTCATTTTTATTTCGATACTTCATCAAAATCATTACCCTAAATCCACTGCTGGACATAGGCCTCCGCTGAGCGGTTTTTGCTCATAATCCCCACACTAGGCGTGTAGGTACTTATTAGATCTTTATATTGTTTAAAAAACTTCGTTTTAACTGATAAATGACGAAATAAACGATGACATAACAATAATTTACCAAATAAAATGGTGATAAAGTATTTTGCCATTTAAATAGCTTTAGTGGTTGATACTTTACTGTCATAGTCCATAAAATAATAACTAAAATTTAGATGAGCATAAATTGAAAATTTTGCTAATATATTTTAAGATGTATTAATTTAGTGTTTGCACTTTCAAATGAAGTAATGTTTCAGAGCACAGAATTAATAACTGGAAACCATGCTTAAATTATGATTGTGATGTAAAATATCAATAAGAAATAGATTTTTGAAAAGTTGACTATAATTCTTTTAAATGACTAAGATTTCTTGTTGGAAATGTCTGAAATTGTTTTAATAGAATATGTTAAGATTATCACCTTTAAGTGAATTTAATTGTTTAATGGAATATTAAAACGTCAAAATGTTTATGACACATCAATTCAATTATTAACCATGTGTATATTATCCACTTAATAGGCTTAATGTTTTTAAATGATTAACGAAGTGAATTAAGAAAATTGAAATCGTGATGTTCCAGGAACTATCACAATGATTCTCCAGTATGTGTCCAAAAGAACATCTGTGCTCTGAACACAATTTTGTATAATGTGGTATTTGTATGTACATGTAAAACCATGTGTAGATTTCTTTTAATTTAGTAACACTACACTAAAACTGGCCGTCGTATAAGTATCTGCCATGTTCTCCTAATTATAACTAGGTAATATAATATACTTAACTAAATTCATATTTACAAATAATACAGTTCATTATTCTTTATATAGAAATTAAAATATATTTCTATCATTCTTCGATTCACATAACGCAAAATAATTTAACAGAGTTCATTTTTGCACTCACATTTACAATATAGTTTTGTAACTTATGTGTTACCATTTATTTGTTGATTTTAAACAACTCATTTAGAATATATCACCCAATAAGCGAGTAGCGCTTTACTCACGAGTCCCTATCATATCTTACCATTTAAAAATGCAGAATATGTGAAAATGTCAAGGAATATTTTACAATTGACGGCAATTGAACATTATAGTTCTCTCGCATCGAATAGGAACTATAAGATTCACAATGCCTCTCAACGGGCAGCCACGCCGCGCCTATCCTATATTTACACGCGGCGTGTCCTCCCACCTACAGTATCAAAACAACTAGCACAAAAAATGTCCCGCGTTATTTACATTTGTTGAAGTATTCACAAATATGGGCACAAATAAAAAATGGATTGATTATAGAATTGAATAAGAAGTTGAAATATTAATTTAAATTTGTTTTACAATATATGCTAGAGTTTAGAATATAAGGAGTTCAGTAGCGCCACCATGGTCGTAGCATTGCGAGGAACTATACATGCACAACACCGCAGTGTCTATGGCCGGCGCGACGCACGCCTCGCCTAAATACTTTTACCTAATACAATAACGTACTTGCTAAAAGTTCTCCAACGTCATTTGTTTCAACAATAGACGTTTTTGGATGTGAGCACCTTGAATGTTGCAGATGAGCCTGATTATAATTAACAATTTGGCCCTTACGTAGTTATAAGAGATTCGTCTAGTAGGGCTTTTAAATGGGCAGACTTATTAATTCTATACTGCAACTTTCAAGGTTTTCACTTATGGAGAAGGAACTAAAATCTAGTATCACAATATCGGGTCTTCATCTTGACTCGATTAAGAGCTGAATCTATCACGTCACGCTAGGTGTTAGAACTGACGAATGACGACATCAGATCTGTCCCTCCTTGACTGTGCTCAGAATTGCTCTAGCATTAAACTTCGTCTTGGACGAAATAGATCTTATAATGCGAGATAAGCTACTGGGAGGTGTTTTTGTGTTTGTCGTCAATTCTGTGCCTGAACCCTAGAAGTCAACGAGGTGTTCACTCGAAGAGTGCTAGAAGGTCGTCAGATGAAGGCGCGCGAGGAGGATGCGAGCCTGCTGAGGACGAGGATGAAGGTGGCGTCGCTAACAGCTCTCCAAGTGCAGGCGCATCCAAATACGATAACAGCTCCATAGGGTCTACGTTGGTTTCTGGCAGCAACTGTACATTTCAAAATATGTATATTTAGAAATTAGACTCATGTTAGAGATTTATAAACACATATATATATATATATATATATAAATGAATACTGTGAGAAGGAAGACAAGCATCGAGCAATTAGTAAATGTGACTTGAACTCACGTTAAGATTATCCGTTCCTTCGCCATCAATAACTGCCGCTGGGTCAAAGTTGAGATCAGCGGGGATGTCGACGTCGGTCAATGAGTGGTGGCCGACAGAAGGCGGGCCTGGAGTGTGACTGGACCCGGGCGTAGCCCCACCACCTCCTGGCGTGTGCGCCGAACCAGGAGTGTGCGGCGTGTGTGGCGTATGAGGCATCTGTAAATGAGACAACGTTTATATTAGCAGGGCTGCTGAGTTAACATAGTTTATTATTATGACATGATATATTCTGACGTAATTGATCTGTTAAATAGAAATGTACTTACTTGCTCATTTAGACTTTTTTCCATAGCATTCAGAGGATCCAACGAATTTACACTATCATTCAAATGTGACAATGGACCATTTCCTGCATATTCATTGCTTCCAGGACCATTGGTCATACCAAAATCGTAGTTCTGGTTGTTAGAACCTGAATTTCTGTTTTGACTTCCTTGGTTATAGGAGGAGATCATTGAGCCACTGGCAATTGTGTTCATGTCTGGGGGTAAATAAGGAGATAGTGCTTGATTCATGTCCCAGTTGTTCATAGTCGGCATGTTCATTGAGCCAGGGGAAACTGCCTTGCCTCTCTTTCCAATACTATTATCATTGCTGTCGTCTTCTTGCTGTGAATGTATGAAAAATAAAACATATACATTAACTTATCTCCATGCAATATACATAAATTAGAAATATTATTTTAACACGCACTATCTTATTATTAGTAATAGTTGTTTATAAATACCTTAATACCAGTGTTATTTGGGCTCTTAGCTGCCTTCCAGTTTGCTCCACTGTCAATGGTTACTTCATCAACATCGGAATTGGTCATTGTGTTAAGTATACCCCACATATATTGATCAACCTCTAAACCCTCCAATTGTGCAGGTTTGCTAAAAATTAATAACCAAATTTTATTATATAATGCTTTATTTATCAATTTACCACTTTATTAATGGCATAGCCAATGATAAGGTGGAATTATAAATATTATATAATACTCACTTGCAAACTGGACATCGCCATGATCCCCGTTCACAATTAAGCTGTAAGTAAGATTCTAAATCGAAACATTGTATGTGTTTGCATTCGTGCCCACGTGCTGGTAATGTTATCTTTTTGAATGTTATAGGACATTTTAGTGAAACTTTCAGCGCTGTTTGTTCAACACTGTCCCTGTCATTAGCTGTGTTTGCGCCATTGTTATTTACTGTTGTCTGATTGAAATTCATCTTGATCTTGGCAATGCAATGATCGGCTGTAAGTAACCGTTTCCTTAGTAATCCTTGCAGAACACTTCGAACGCTCGGCCTGTGCACCAATTGTAACACAAACAGATGTGACTGAAAAGAAAAATAAGCTTTGATTAACTACTCCTAATAATTTAGAAGATATGTGTTTCTTGTCTCCTGAAAAATATACTTATATTATAATTATAACTTACGCAACAACAAGCGGAGACTGTGATTTGTATCGTATTTCTGCCAGCCTGACACACATCTTTCAGGTACAATGGTTTGTGGGATGTTTTGTTTTCACCTCTGTCTATGATTAATGGGGTTGCATTGACTGAAACTTGGACACTGGCAGGCCAATTCGTGTTCATTTGTCGATCCTCGTGGTGGAAGCATTTCAGTTGTAACTCAAGGTCCGATCTGTATATAGAAAAAAATTAACCATAAACTACCATCTAATTATTGATTTATAATAGTTTCTCTTGTTAAAAAGTATCAGAATATTTACCTCCATATTAACGTAGAATGAACCGTCGGTTTTAATTGGAATACGTGATTGCTAACTGCTAAATTATGTTCTAGTCTAAATGGTGGTAGAATAATACCATCTCTAACAGGGAATGTTAACCGGAGCTCGTCATCTGAAAAATAATATATTGTTACAATGTATGTGGATGTAAAAAAATAAGTAATAGAATTGTGTAAAAATGTTAAGCAAACAGGTCGGATAAACATTTAATAATATTCATTTTGACCTTGCAAGTTTTAAGATTGATATCATTATTAATATTATGTTATTTACTTTGTATTCCCATTGGGGGTTTGAGCTCATTGAAGTGTGGTTTTACATCGGCGTTAGGGCTTATATATGGAGGCATGCTGGTTGCTGGCGTCAAAGGTGGTGTCGGGTTTCCCGGAACTGGACTGTGCTGATAGCTCATGCTGGTCCTCATTGCAACTTCTTGTGCGAATTGTCCGCTATATTGGCCTCCGTATTGCGCGTTTGCAGCCTGGTGTTGTGGAAACTGATTCGGCACTCCACCATTGAAGTACTGTCCTTGAGTGGAATACGTCGGCGTTGACTGACGCATGTTACCTCGCATCGCTGCACCAAAGTTACCAGATGGACCTAAAGGTTGCTGAGGTGGATATTGTCCCTGGAAGCCTGGTCGACCACCATATCCAGCGGGATACTGTCCAGGTCCGAAACTTGGTTGGCCACCCATATATTGACCTTTACGTGTGCCCATAAGCATTGTCCCTGAAGGGTAAGGCGTGTGTCGCCTTTGGTATCCGGGGCCCATTTTTGCAGAACTACCCATCTGCCCAGGACCCATTTGGGAGGACATCATGTTAGCATGCATTCCCATATTGGCCATCTGTGCCATAGGATTCATGCCATTCATTGCAGCGTTTCCCATTTGACCCATACTGGTCATGCCATTCATTCCGTTTATGCCGCCATTGCCGCCCATTCCCATGCCCGTCATGGCAGGATTATGACTGCGCTGCTGACCGTAGCCATTCATTGCGCTGTACTGGGGATTTCCCATAGTCATATTGTTTTGCATCTATAAATGAACAAAAAAGGAAACATGAAATTACATCACTTACAAGATTATAACACTAGCTAAGTGCTACGACAGAGTGAAGATCTGAACTTACAGAGCTTACTGTCCATACGTACCTGCGAGAATGGTTGCGAGTCCTGCATCGCGGCCGTGGAGGCCGCGGCGACCATGGCGGCGGTGGCGCCGAACTGCGCGTTCTCGCCCCCGCCGCTCATCGCGCCCGTGCCGCCGGCGCACCCATAGCCGCTAAAACAGATACAGTTAATACTAAATAACAATTAACATTATTATACGATGAAGAAGGAAATTACCAAACATACACTTTTGAAAAAAAAAACAAAATTGCCATGAGCATTTAAATACTTTCGGCACTATCTAAATTACGTTCCTACTTACAGGCCAATTTCCAAATTCGTGTCATTTGTTGCAACAATACAAGAAGTAGCGACTGCAAAATCTTTATTTTAAACTAAAACAGGTAATTTATTGTTTCATCAGACATTTATATCGTAATACGAAAACAGTCATTTCTATTTTACTCACGATATGAGTACCTAGTTAGTTTCTATTCTATTGCAAGTGGCCTTGCGGAGTCGAACATTTTACATTCCACACGTTAACGCTTCGATTATTAATAAACACAGCCTCAATATTCAACCCAAATTTTATTGACGCAAGATCTTTTTTAATACGCGCTGAGATTTTATTATTTTACGAACAATGAGAAAAAAATCAATATAGCCGTATAGTGACGCGTTGTTACCCCTGTGTTTCTCTCGGGATGTGTTTGATTTTTTTGTATGGCGCCGGAGTGGGAGACGATTCATGTGAACTGCTTTTGGGGCGAATTCCCGAGCCTTCCCGGAGCCCTTCCTAATAATTCCCGTTCGACAAATGCCCGATAAACACTCGCACGGACTACCTATTGTTGCTGTTTCTGTGTAGTTGTGAACCATACTGGTGTGCGAAGTTTTATGTACCATAATTATGATTTTTTTTATGCAATACATCCGGTTAGTGCACGCTGATGAAAAATTATAAATATTCCTTTAAGGGCTAACAATTTATTAAGTTATGATATCGATAAATATCGTGTTAATTCTTATTGATTAGTTTTGTTGGTTCTTTAAATCATATGAAGGTGCTAAGTATGAATCGTGGTCGCTACGAACGCATATTTGTTTGCTAGTCTCCTAATACCACTTAAGTTTTCTCATAAATAGCTTAACAGATACTTAGTGGCGTCGACAACCAATAAACACGCCAGTCAACAACGTACAACTCGTCTGTATTCAACGAGGCTGCAGATGATTTACAAGGGTCCTTTCCTTAGGTAAACTTCGTCCGACCAGTGCGTCTTTTTAAAGTTTTGTCTGCGCTTTTTTCATTTTGCCGACCGAAATGTGTAGCTGACAAAAAAAAGTGTGTTCTGTATCCTGGTGCACTTTTTGTAAAAGTTGTACCACATCCGAATAATCACTTACGTTCCGTTCAAAATATTTGGGAGCTTGAATGCATGCGGTCGACTCCGGCATTTCTTTTGAGATAATTCTTGGAATATGCCTTTTTATGTTAGGTACCCTTACCGTTCGGTAAATTCATGTGCAGTTTGATACGAAATATCGACATTTCAAGCCAATTAAATTATTTTGTAATATTGTAGAAATACATTACTGTAGACACTTTCGAACCAACGCAGTTGGAGACATTGGATACGATATTATTCAGATATGAAGTTGCGGGATAAGACATAAATATGTGTTCCGTATATACAAATAGAGTAATATGTTAAATAATAGTATTTACTAAGAAAAATAACGTACACATTTGTAGTCGGAAAAGTAAATATGAATGAGCATGGCGCTATTTAGAGAACTGAAAGGTGTTTGGCATACTATTGAGAGATGGGCGAGTTACGCGTAGGTATTTTGATACATAGGCTGCAGTTAATTTTAGATTGTTGCGCAGACGTGTTGAATTCTTAGCTAATTGGCAGCGACGGCAATCACGTGCAGAATAATCTTCTTTCACAAGGTGCACTTTTAAAAGTTTAACATTATCGTACCGTATCGTTAGCCGCATGTTTGAAGAGTTCGGCGAATTATTTACAAAGGGCCGCCGAAACAAATTGATCATGATCGATCTTCATTGGCTATATATAGGGATGAGGCATTTGTGAACATTGTTCTTCTTAATTTGACTTTTATTTGTAACGTTTCGGCTTTCGAGACCTGCTTTTGTACAGTAAGATTAGTGACTTTCACAATTAGCGAATAATTGTTACGGTCATGACGGGTAGTGTATGTAATGTATGCTATAATGTTTATTTGTTAACAATGTTGTAAGTGTTAAATAGAGTATTAATTATGAGATTCGTATAGATTGCTATCGTGCAGCGTGAAGCCATGGCGTGTTCCGCCCCTGTTTCGGCGACAGTTGGTCTCCCCCGTTTAAATGCCACTTCACATTGTGGCTTGTGCGCACATTGCTATAATACATAATGGCATTAACGTTTTCTGTTTAATAGATTGATGGTCAGGTTACCAACGACATTTTCATGAATTTTTGCTATTTATGCAGTAAATTAGTCTTACATTACTAGGAAGTAAACTCTTCTTAATTTTATTGTTCTTTATAATGGTTTTTGTTCATTACTAAACATTGTTTTATTAGTTGTTTAAAGTTTCATTCTACAGTGTATCTTGACTAGAAGTTTATAAATTTTATTTCGAAATAACTGATTACTATCTCGCTTTCGTCAATTGTCGTGCTAGGTTCAGCATGAATCATGCTTGAAGGAGCGAATTCCGGGGGTTACAAATGGAGGCGAACTGGGGTGAGTGTAACAATGAACGGGAAGGGTCGCACGGCGTAGGGTAAGTGGGCCCGCTCGCGTCAATATGGGGCTTTATTACGACGCTTCTGATAATAATTTGTTTCCCGATCATGGTATCGCCCTGGACTAAGCCGTTTTCGAAACTAATCTGGATTTATTTTTCTTTTCTTTCAATGAAATTAATGTGTAGTTGTAATTCATGATAACAGCTAACCTAAAGTAATGGAACCTTAACTATGGATTACAATATTAAATAAGAAATCATCACGCATAAATCAGCTATCAACATAGTAACAATAACAATCAAACCTTAACGTATTTTCAATACACAAAATTTCTAAAAAATCGTTTTCTACAGTACAGGGGAATGTTAAGGGCAAGACAGAGGTGTTTAAACATATCCGTCTGCCTCCATTGAGCACGTGGTGTAATGCATGTTGTGCCAGTGCATCCGCCCCCGACAGCTTTGCCCGTTGAAAACTGACGTTTTTTCCCACGGCTCGTTACTCACTGATACAAACCTTTTATTATTATTATTCACATTCTTTACTCGTGAGTGCCTACATTAAGATTTATTTTCTTTTAATCTATTTCGTATTTTCTGTTACAACTTTTACGGAAGACGCCTTAAAAATTATATCGTGGTTTTCTTTCACTTTACAGTCGTTTCTCACTGCCTTCGAAATTACGTAGACTTCCTGTGCCCTGTTCACACAATAGTTACCGGTCCCTAGTTTTATTATTATTTACTTATAGGTTTTGTATAAAAGCACGCAGCCATCAACAATATGTCGTTTGTAAAGGTGACTACAAAACAAAGCCGTTGAAACGCCTCAACATAGCACCTGCTCGATTTTTTATGACATGCAACTCACAACACATTATTATTAAGAATATCAGAGCAGTGTATAATTAATTGAGTTACAATTTACTAATTTCAATAGCTATTAGGTGAAAATACGTTATAAAACATATTAATTATTGTTAAAATGATTTAATGAGCATCGTACTATAATATATACTGATGCGCTGAATGTGTTAATGTTTTGTTTGTTTGTGTTTATTGTAAACGCTAAAGTGCAGTCACCGCTTGCATTCCCATCGGGCGTTTGTGTGAGTGTACGGTTTGGTGGTGTGCGAGCGGCGCGCTTGTGTGAGTGCGGAGGGGCGCGCGTGTGTGCGTTGGGCGCCGAAAGCGTTTGTGCGTGTGAATGGAAGAACACATTTCATTTCTTTCATTATAATTGCACCGATGCGCGCCGCGCGCTCTGTTTGTTAGTTGTGTACGTCTAACTAACCCTTCGATTATGTCGGGATAACGTAGCAATGAGTAAATAAAGGTTGGAGGTCAGACCGTATAGTTGATTTAAGCGTTTCGTTGCTACTTTGACTTATTTTTTTATGCTTATACATATTAGAAAAATTTTAAATGCAAATTATAAGCAGCTGCTGGATTTTACATGGACGGCATATTCCTTTAAATTTATTGCGTGTTAACTACGATAAGGCAAGCACAGGTAAACGAGTCGCATTTCAACGTTTTGTTAAAATGTAAACAAACTTGTTCCGGATAAGATAAAACAGTAGTGTCGTGTGTGTGAAAATGTTATTGGTAAAATCTTAGGTTGTCTATGTTACACGTATAATCATGCAAAGAATTTTCGCAAGGCATCTTGTACGGAAAAAAAATCATTCACTGTTAGCGGTTGGTTGGGCCCTAAATCACTGAATGTTATTTTATGACAGTATTCGATTTCACTGATTTATATTTTCTCCCATAAATTTGATGTAGTCTTTTATTTTTTTTTTTGAGAATGACAGACCCTAGCTGTGTAATTATTATTATTGCTATCACTTACAAATATTAAAATAGACTCACCTAGGCGCGTTGACTCGGTATCCTATTGTTCCTTGCAGAGTGGTGTGCTTGATGTGTTGAGGAGCGTGCGCTCCTGAGTAGGCTATAGCCCCTGCGTACCCGTTGCCACCAGGGTTCGCCGTCCTGTCGCTTCGCACCACCCCCTGAAACCATGCACTTCGTTGTATCCTCGAATCTTTGCAACTTTCGAATTCTTCTAGAAATTTTCAACGGACCACAAAAATTTCAAAATTACGACAGGTACACAAATATGACGATATTTTCAATTTTCTGTGATGCACTGTACGCGTGTCGGTCTTGGATGAGCGCGTTCGACATTCTGTTATCGCTTCAATTTCAGAGCAGTCTGACTCCGAACGTCAACACTCGACGAAACGTTCACCGTGGCATATTCTTCAATTTCGAAAATTCATAAATTTTCTGCAGGTAGGAAGGTAGACCCATTCCAAAAACTATTCCACGTAATATCAAATTTTTTAGTTTGATAAATTGTTGTAATTTGTTTTGGGTGTGATTCTAATTTTTTAATTTTTTTCCGAATATGTGTATACAAGCATTTTATGCGTTAAGTTTTTATCCATGATGAACGTTTCGTGCAAACGCCCGCAGTCGCGATCAGCTGAGACTAATTCCAGCGAAGTTTACGCTACACACGTTCGTTTGTAATTAATTTTTTCTAAAGTTGTACTATTTATATCTTTTATATATTTTAATTTAATTTGATTGTGTTATTATTATTAACTCACATTATTACGTTATTTAAACTTTTTAATAGTAACATCAACACACCTTTAAATATCAACTAAATTCACTTTTTTTCATTGGCACCCTTAATTGTTTTTATATCCAACCGTATAGAGTTTTTCACAAAATCCAAGTATCGTCACTTTGCAATCCTTTTTTGGTGGGTCACTGCACTGTTTATATCCTTCAAAAATTTCAAATGTAACTTTTCACAGTCCACCGTGAACCTCTGAAATCCAAGGTGAGGTCCGCACCTTCCACTTTGCTCGAATATTTGATAATAAATTTATTATCATTCACTCACGAGTCCGAGTTTAATTTCACCGAAACATCATAGACGTGTTGCACGAGTGCCGACGTCGACGTCACTGACATCAGACAACCAACGCGCTCGACCGTCAAAGGTAACACTGGCTGGCGAGCCGGCGACGGTGAGTGAGAGGTTGCGCCGCGGGGCGCTCCCACCCCGCGCGATGTTGCCAGCTCGCCGCGATAAAGTGGCGCACCCCCGCGCTCCCCGCCATACGTCGTCGTCTCGGCACTCAGTGTTCGGCCACGTTCGGCTGCCATCGTCGACGGGTCGGCCCTGCCCCGCCCCGCACACTCAACGTTTCACGTAACGGTCCTCAATCGAGCGCGATACTGCGAGCGTGGTAGCCGCAGTACTATGTCGCCAAATGTCTCTTCGATTTTCTGGTAATGATTTCAGGGGAGCATTTCGTCTACGAAATGTGCTCGATTCGATTATGACTTTACGTAACTTAATATTTTTGACCTTTAATTGAGGGGCACATTCGAACGCACGGTGTGCGAATTAAATATTTAGTTACTTCTCAGGTAGAAACGATATCGTATCAGAATTTTTTGCTCGATGTGAAGCGCGGGCGGCGGCCATGGTCGGCATTCGGCAAGCGTTTGTCTGCGTTGGGGCATAATAATTAACAGCGATAAACAATGGGCATGTCGTCCTCTGGCCGCTACCTGCGCTGCGCATGACGATAGAGGCCCAGTGACTCGTCCTGTGTCGTCCTTGCCTTGGCGTCATCGATGCGCATTTCGCACGTCTACAAGTCACTTGTGTGATTTATTTATGTTTTCGTTGACATATTCACGAGCGGATAAATAAAAATACGTTTGTATATTATACTCATTCATGTATTGTGTATAATTACATTCCTTAATATGTCAATAGAACTAAAGACAAAGGACCCACTAAAACTGATAGGACGCAAGCAGTCATAGCTGTCCTAAATCCTCTAAAAAAATAAATAGTAGGCTACTGATTACTTAGTGTATTATAATAAAAAAATAATAAATGATATTTACAAAATTATAAACTGGGGATATTACCTACCTACTCGTTTAAATCAACAGCGTCGAACGTTATTTCAAAGTCGTAGGTATCATTAAA